>JAJIZL010021126.1:334547-348920 GCA_023969395.1 Amblyomma maculatum | reverse complement strand
GCACAGCACACGACGCCTCTTCGTTTCGCCTCCATCGAAACGCAGCCGCCGAGGTCGGGTTCGAACCCGGGTACTCCGGCACAGTAGTCGGGCGTCACCACTGCACCACCCCGGCGGGGCGATTTCTGTGGACACCGCAACCGCGCCGTAAGGGAAGGGAGGAAGATGGGAGTGAAAGTGGATAGAGAGAAAGAGGAGCCGTAGTGGAGGGCTACGAGTAATTTTTGACCACCTGGGGGTTAACCTCCGCTGCCTCTTTTAACTTTTTTTAACTGATTTATTTATAGGAAGGGAAAGGCGCGGTAACTTTCTCACTTGTTTTTCTGTGGACACCGCAACCGCGCCGTAATAGAAGAGAGGAAGATAGGAGTGAAAGTGGAAAGAGAGAAAGAGGAGCCGTAGTGGAGGGCTACGGAGTAATTTCGACCACCTGGGGATCTTTAACGTGCGCTGACATCGCACAGCACACGACGCTGCCTCGTGCGGACAGAAGAGAGAATGTAGAGAAGAAAGAAAAAGAAGAGGGAGAGAAAGACTGAGCGCCGTTTCCACAAAACAAACATTGCACACAAGAAAACTAATCGTCCAAAGAAGCTTCGCGGTTCCCGCACTCCAGGTCCGGCGCGAACACCAAGCGCCACATTGTTCGCGCTACCACACATTCAAAGAACACATGGCGCACAGTCTCAGTAGCCCCACAGTTGGCGCACTGGCTATTGGGCACGAGTCCTCATGACTCCAGTCGCTCTCTTGTTGGGAGGACACCCCCGCGCCTTCGCCACTCGGAGTCTCTAACGCTCGGGGGTACTCTGCATTCATATCTCGAAACTATAACTACCATTCAAGTGTCACTGTGATTAAAAGTAACCTTTCGTTAGAATCCTTAGGTACACGCCGCGACATCGCCCTCCTAACACTATTTCACAAGTATGTATACCCCAATCGATCCTGTCCGTTTCACCTCGATGTTCCATCCCGCACGTCCAAAAGATTGCACAATCACCTCAGTTTTACAAGAATATATGGTGACACATTAGCCTTCAACTCATCAGCACTTCCACGAGCCATCAGATTATGGAATAACCTGCCAGACATTATCGCTTCTCTTCCTAATCTAGAAGCGTTCCATCGCCAACTCATCACATTTATTACTGAGCCTTCATTTTGCCTTATTTGTCTTATAAATACATTTTTATTAAATTTGTTGCAGCTGTTAAATGTCTTGATGGGTTTTATTTACTTGTGTTTGCCTATGTACTCTTTCCGTTTTGTTTTTTTTCCCTACCATTTTTTTTAAGCGCCATTCGGGGCACTGTGTGCCGCTTGATTTTTATTGTGCTTAATCTGTGTCGCGTATTTCTTTTTCTTAAAGATATAATAATTTCCGCGTCGTACTATTTTGTTTGTTCATATATTAATTACCTTTGTATTTTTTGCCTGTTTCCTTACTTTTTATGTATATATTGCACTGTATAGATTTTATGTCCCCCATACACAATGCCTAATGGGCCTGTAAGGTATTTTCAAATAAATAAATAACTCCAGTGCCCTCCACCTCCTCGCCCTCGTGCGAGGCTGCTCATCTGGGCTGAGCTGCGCGCAGGCGATCAGATCGCTGATTCGAGAGGTGGGGGTCTCGCAAAGTTGAGCATCAGGGAACGCTGTATCTAGCAGCGATTTCAGGCCCGCAGCAGCTCTGTAAAAGGACTGGGGCCTCTGCTTGCGGGCCTGTGTGGCGGCCTGGGGCAAACACGCGACGAGCAGTGCTCCAAATATGCAATAGTAATGAGCGCCCTAGGTATGATTCATCATGAACGAGTGTTGACACAAGTTTGGCACTTAGGGTGCGGACTACTGTAGGAACACACGGCAGCCCCAGTTGTTGTTGTTGTTGTGGCTGTAGGAAGAAGGAAAAGAAAATGCACGGGCCTGCTACTGGCTCTGTAGCTGAGCCACCTCCGCTGCCTCGTGCAGACAGAAGAGAGAGAGAGTAGAGAAGGAAAGAAAAGAAGAGGGAGAGAAAGACGCGCGCCACAACAAGAGCCGTCGTCCACCACCAGCGGTGGCGTGTGCAGTGACGGCCTACAACAGACAAAAGTCCCCCTCGCGAGGTCGGCAAGTGACATATGTGGCGCGCGAAGAGCGCGGTGCCACCATCCCAAATATAAGCGCCGGTGATGGCTGCTAAGCGCCCGGGGCATGATTGTGGTGCGGGCAATGTAATAGATGAAGCCGCACGCACGAGTCTTAACCAAGTTCACTGTGGCCTCCACGGGGAAGTCAAACTGTGCGGTGGGGCTCAATGCGCTGGTTGTTCTAGAGATTGCCTCATCTCACACTCGTGGTGATGCTTCCCGCTCCTCAAAGAGGATACTCCGTTTCACACATCAGGTGAAATGCAGCGAAGCTAAGCAAGTAGTCCAGAAGAAAACAAAGAGGAGACGTATCACTACGCGCTCGTTTTGTGGCCGAGTGGTTTCTGCGGAAACTGGCTCTATTCCGAACATACATGTTTGCAATAACGTGCTTCGCGTGCCTGTAGATCTTCGCAGTGCGGATCTCATAAAAAAAAAAAAAAATCTGCTCCGAAGATGCAGTCGAAGTCGCTGCGTTGCGCAGCGCGGAGGGCACAGCTGGCGGGTTGCCGGGCGGCGAAAACGCGTCACGAAAGAGAACAACAAACAAAACGTACAAATTCATCGAATCCGATCCTTACTCCCTAAAAAAGCTGCTTTTATGAAGTTGATGGCAAATTTAAGATCTGTTAGGCTTGCAGACAAAGCAACTATTATTCCCTATCGTCAAGAGCAGGCACCATTTTTCATCGCAGATGCGGGGAGCGCGAACAAGACATCTAGCTTTGGCAGTGTTGCACTTGATGCATGAAACGGTGTATTGGAGATCGGCTCGTTATATAGACCGAACCGAAGAGATTTGCTCTTCTCCGCGTTACCTGCTAGATGAAGAAATGGAACGTTTCTAGGGCGAAAGCCTATGTTGTTGTTGTTGTGGCTGAAGGAAGAAGGAAAAGAAAATGCGCGGGCCTGCCACTGGCTCTATAGCCGAGCCACTTCCGCTGATTTATTTATAGGAAGGGAAAGGCGTGGTAACTGTCTCGCTTGTTTTCTGTGGACACCACTACCGCGCCGTAAGGAAAGGGAGGAAGGTGGGAGTGAAAGTGGAAAGGGAGAAAGAGGAGCCATAGTGGAGGGCTACGGAGTAATTTCGACCACCTGGGGATCTTTAACGTGCGGACAGAAGAGAAAAAGCCGAGAAGAAAGAAAAAGAAGAGGGAGAGAAAGACGCGCGCCGCAACCGCCATCGTCCACCACTTAAGCGATGACGGGTGCAATGACGGCCTACAACAGATAAACATTGGTGGCTGGCTAGCCCACGACGCAAGCGGCGTTGACCTACCGGCCCAGCACCGTAGGGCCAGGAACAGCTATCCTTCACCACCTTTCTCCCGCCACCCGCCGCGAAAGCCCCGGGTACTCTGCCTTGATGCTGGTCATCTCTGATGCGTTCAGGGGAAAGCTGGTTGAGTTCGATGCAACGCTCAGTCGCCTGCAGCCAAAGCTTTCGCTCCACATTCAGTTCAAAAGCGTGGAAACCCTCAAAATATTTCCTTCTTACTATAGTCGCAACAACAACCACCGTCCCTGCTGCAGATCATTGCGCGCCGGCGCTATTACAATCCGCAAATAACAATTGATATTCTTGCTTTTCGTTTAACTGGTAGTAGTGAGTGCTTTGAACGGGTAACAGTTCCATGCTACATTTTCTGCAGAGGGTCAATAGCTCGTGCATATCAATATTTTTCTAAGTTTCAATGCTAAGACAAATAGCTATATGATTCTAGTCATCTCAAGGTCGGCCGCTGAATGCTATAGCATCGGTTCATAACCTCCATAGGATTCGACAGCTGTATATGTTTCGGGGTATTTCAACGCGAGGTTTTGTTTCTGATTGCAGTTATGTATTACTTCTCTTTGTGTTCGTGCCAATTCCGTTTTATATTTCCACTGGGTCAGGAGTCTATGCTTTGGTGGTGGTCAGGCTAGCCCTCGTCTTACGCGGCGGGGACCTACCTGCACCAGCCCCGTAGGGCCAGGAGCAAACCACCCTCTCTTCTCGAGAAGCGAATTGAGCAGGTCTTGCCTTAATGGGGCTGGGACAGTTAGGTCACCGCCGCTTGCGGCGGGGGCGAGACTGTCACTGATTTTTATCTGTTGTAGGCCGTCATTGCACCCGCCACCGCTTCGGTGGTGGTGGACGACGGCTGTTGCGGCGCGCGTATTTCTCTCGCTCCATTTTTTTCTTTCTTGTT
Organism: Amblyomma maculatum; assembly: GCA_023969395.1. NCBI lineage: Eukaryota > Metazoa > Arthropoda > Arachnida > Ixodida > Ixodidae > Amblyomma > Amblyomma maculatum. Next base: position 344,590 of record JAJIZL010021126.1, on the reverse strand, counting down.
TATTTTTCATTCTGTGCGCACGAGGCAGCGAAGGTGGCTCAGCTACAGAGCCAGTAGCAGGCCCGTGCATTTTCTTTTCTTTCTTCCTCCAGCCACAAGAACAAAAACAACAACAAACGAATTGAATTGAGAAGCTTCGCGAATGAAAGGCTTCTAGAAGGGGAGAAAGAACGTTCCCGATAGCAATAGCAATACAGGCCAAAAATAAGGTCTGCGCTCAGCTGGCTTGCTGCCCAAGATAATAAAACATTTCTTCCCTCTTAAAAATTAAACCGATGTACAAGTTTTCCCTTTCTAGTCGATCGTCCTAGAGTGTGCTGCAGGGCTCAGCTGTGATATCCGGACGCTCCGTCGTAGCTGGTGCTGGAAACTCGTTCTGGTTATTGACTAACGGCCGGGTGCTCTGGGCTTTGGTCTTGCCCCAATTCTATAGTAGTTGGTGCATCCGCAGGTGGCAGACTCGCACTGGTCACACTGTCATAACCGCCGTCGGGCTCCTGCAGTGGCCTCCCCATATCCTATGTCGTCGACTCCCGACGACGGCGAACTTTGTCGATGTGGCGCTGCACTGCTCGCTTCATGGCCTGTCCATTGCTGTCATCCTCGCTCCCGAAGTGAATTTCACAAGGCCAGGCACCCATTTTTGGCCGGTCCGAACATATATGCTGCTGCCTGGCGAGGTGTGCCAGTCATCAACTTATGCCGATGAATCCGCAGCTCTTGGTCGTAGACATGTGTCGAGATAAAGAGAAAGTGGCTGATATCCTAGAAACATCTCTACAGGTGACCTTCCTTCGTTTCGGCGGGTCTGCCTGTAATTGAATAACAACCGCATCGTGTTATCAAGCTACCTGCCTCTCATTTTCCTCAATCTGTCCTTCATGGTCCGAACCACTCATTCTGCTGCTCCATTCTATTGTGGCTGGAAGGACGCTGTACGTGAGCGCACAATATTATTTTTTGATACAAATGTGGCGAACTCATGGGTTGTGAATTCTGTGCCATTATCGGAGACGACTGTGCGCGGCACGCCGAACCGACAAGACATACTCCTTAAGCTGCGCATTGTACAAGCTGTATTCGCGCGATTCGCGAGCACTGCTTCAATGCACTTCGTGTGGGCATCCACCGCGTATCATCTTACCAGGTAGCGAGCCTCCAAAATTGATGTAGATCCGAGACCACCGTTCCGATATATCCGACCAACTCACTGGTGAGGCTGCTGTAGCCATGGGCAGATGATTTGCACGAAATTTCGGCATTGCGCCGTTATGTGCTGGATGTCTCTGTCTAGCCCCGGCCACCAAAACGATGACAGCGCAACAGATGTCATTCACGAGGGAAGGATGTTGCAGCTGCAGGATGTTGCAACATCCTTTCCTGCGCTTGCCGCTCTATCACCACTCTGTTGCCCCAGTATATTACTCGGCGAGCTAATAATTGTTGCAGCTTGCGACGACAAAACTGCAGCAAACCTCGCGTTATACCTCTGGAGACTTGAGGCCAGCCATGCAAGATGAAGTACGTGCCTCTAGCCAACAACGAGTCCTTGGCAGTCAGGTTCTGCAATTCGTGGATGGTCGCTATCTAGGGTTTGCAATGCAAGGACGTCCTTTGGAGGCTCACCCTCGGTCACCGGTTACGCAGTCGGCGATGGCAGCCTACTGAGGGCATCTGCTGCCAGTAGCTGTTTCCCTGGCACGTGTTGTTGTTTGTAGAAGTAGCCACCCAAGAACAATGCCCACTGTTGAATTCGTGCAGCGGCCATTGGTGGCGTCTGACGGTCAGGCTTCAGCAGACCCAGTAGGGGTTGATGGTCGGTCACCAGGGTAAATCGCCGACCAAAAAGATAGTCACGAGAACGAGAAACGCCAAACATGAGGGCTAATGCATCTTGCTCCAATTGCGAGTAGTTTCACTCCGCTTTTGTTGGTGTCCTTGACCGAAACCCAATTGGTCTGTGCTCATTTCCTTCCAAATGAAAACAAGCTAGCGGTTTAACTTTGTCTCACCCTGGAGGGAAGCGATAGCTTCATGTACATGGCTACGATCATTGCCAAGCTTGGATTAAACACATTATGCATTCCTTCAAACGTAAAGCCCGTTCTTCATCGGTCTGCTCGGCACGCCGCCTTTTAAGGGCCTCATTTAGATGTCGCTTCTCCGCGCTCCGTCGCGCTACAGTAGCAGGGTGTTCGTCTTGCTCTATCTCGCGCAGTGTTGTAACCTAGACAGGCACCTAGGGGCTCCTACTTATACACGTATCGCCCCTGTACCACCCTCTACTTACACGTCAAACTGACGTCACCTCACGTGACCTGGCAGTGGTCACGAGTCACTTGGTGGCCTACGTGCCTACGCCTCAAATTCACATAGCGACCACTAGGTCGCATGACCTTGAGCTTGACAGTGGCCACGGGCCATTTAGTGGCCTACGTGATACGCCCCAAAGACCCATGGCGACCACCAGGTTCAACAAGGCGTTTGACCTCTAAATCTCTTTCAAGGTGAAAACCGCGCATACCCGATGGCGCGTCACGTAAACTTGACCTTGACAGTGGTCACAAGCCACTTTGGGGCCTACGGGGCTATGCTCCAAAGTCACATGGCGACCACCAGGTTCAACACGAAAGTTCGACATCTAAATCTTCCTCAAGGTGAAAAACGTGCATACGCGATGGCTCGAACTACCGAAGTAGTGAAGCTTTCACTTTAAAAGCACTGAGCCCACGCCATGAAGGGATGCGTCACACTGACGTTTCAGCTTCTCTTTAGGGTCAAAATGCACGAGAAGTGCATTCTTCATTATTTGTTTAGCTCGCTCGAACGGCGATTGCCGCGGCTGCAACCATTGCCAACGGGCTTTTTTCCAGGATGGGCTGAGCACAGTCGACATATTTGAAAAGTACTGCGTAGTACGTGAGCATACCAAGGAGCGAACGCTGATTACTCAAGTTACTTGAGCGGGGCACTTGCAAGATGGAGTCTACGTTCTTTTCGATATGGTGTAGGCCTTGTCCATCGATACTATGACCTAGGTGAGTCACTGAAGTCCGCCGGAACTTAAATTTGTCGAACCTGAGTTTACGCCATGTTCTCTAAATCATTCAATCACTTTCTTGAGACGCTCTTCCTTGTTGCATTTGTCTTCCGACATTAATACGTCGTCAAGATAAGCTTGGACGCCTGGTAGTCCGCTGAATACTGCGTCTATCTTCCTTTAAAAATATCCGGTGCAGAAGCTATACTGAACGAAAGTTGGTTGCAGCTGAACAGCCCGCGGTGCGTATTACTGACACATCCCACGTGACGCTTCGTCTCTAGGCACCTGTTCGTGCGCATGTTTCAAACCCAAGGTGCTAAATATTGGTGCTCTTCCATTTAATAGGTGCTCTTCCATTTAAGTTTGCCAATAATTCTTCGATAACAGGAAGTTTATATTGCTCCACATCACATGGAGGGTTAACCATGACTTTAATGTCGCCGAATATTCTTACGGTACTGGCCTTCTGAACAGCTACGATAAGCGTCCCCCTTCTGAATATTGCACAGGTGATAAGACCCCGCGCAACACTAACCGATCAATTTCACGAGATACCATATCGCGCAGGGCGTAAGAAAGAGATCTGTCCTTACAGAATTTCCGTGTTGCCGTCTCATTGAGTTTCAGGCTGACTGCCGGTCCTTTGATGAGCCCCTGTTCTGTCTAAAAGAAGGCCTCCTACTCGGTGAGCACTCTGCTCACTATGTGGTTGCTTGACTTATTTACCGTTGTCGAGTGCGGCGCAGTCAGATCTCCAGTCGAGACACCCCTCTTACCAAGTGCCGCAATCAAATCGCGGCCGCAAAGGCTTGGTCCTGAACAGTCGAGCACAGTAAGTGGCCAAAGTACAGATACATATTTGCATAGGGAGAATGCACTGGCTAGGCGGCGCTGCATTTGTTCCGCAGCGCAACTAAAAAATGTTGCTGTTAGCCGCTTGATTCGCGATAAACGATAGAGCATATTCATCACTGTTATAGATACGGATGTGACAAATAACGTCCTTGCCTAGGCACTCTCGATGTAGCCCAGTTATCTGACACGCCATGCAAAGCTTCGACAGAGCGTGCAATCTGATCCCTGTAAGTTCATGCAGGCGACGTGAAAACACCCTACGAAAGCGCCCTAAAAGTATTTGCTGTTCTCGCTAAGATGTTACGGTGCTGATCGACATAGCAATTTTCACTGCAGGCTGCCTATTGTACCGACAGTTCAAATCCCCCAAGCACCGGCAGCTGTGCCGCGTAACATGACAACTTCACTCATGGTGGTCTCAAATGCGGCCACTGTGCGGGATGTCGGTCGTACACTTTCCGTGATATAATGCACACTGAGGATCTAGTGTCCACTTTCATGGCCAGTTCTGTATCTCCCCACTTAAACGTGCGGCGTACAAGCACCTCACCTCGTCCATATTCTCGTTGTCTGACGCCGTTTCAACTGTCAGTTCCTTTTCACTCGCAGCTAGCCTAGCAGCATTTACATAAGTTGACACTCTACCCGATTTCTTCGTCAGGCGACCACGTTGCCTACAGCCACGTGCCTTCAGCGAAAACACCGTGCATTAATCTAGCCGCAGGCGTTATCGTGTTTCGTGCTTCCACATCGTCCGCATTCGTGCCCCGCGCCGCTGGCACGGTTATCTCGCGTCGATGAGCGATGACTAGCTTGCATTCTAAGCAAGTCGGCGGTTCTTTACTCATATCTTTTGCATCGTTATCAGTCGTCTATGTTGCAATGACCATTGCTTCGGCCGCCTCTAGCATCTACCTCTGCGTTAAATCCTTTTTTTGCCAGCAGTTGTTTGCAGAGGGTGACTGAACGTACGCCTTTCAGCACTCGGCTAGCGTATTTCCAAAGTTACTGCTGCCTGCTTCGCGCCGCATACAACCAGGAATGTTCGCACCGACTGTCCTTCTTGCTAACGGGTGAAAACTTTGTAGCTTTTTGCTATCTCGTGACGCTTCGGGTCGTAGTAGTCATTAAATCGGTGGCTGTTCGTCATAAGTGAAGGAATTCGGCGTCCGAGGAGCGACTCGCCCCGCTAGCACTCGTACCGTCTGCGTGCTGAGTGCTGCCACTAGCAGTGCTCGTTGCCTTTTTGGGTCAGTGATGGCATTGTCTTCAAAGTAAGCATCTGCCCTAGTAAGGTACGTTTTCCAAATATCTGTTGTGTTGTCGAAGGTCGATAGCTGGTGGTGAACATTACTTCGCTTTGTTCAGATTTCTGTCCGCAGACCGCGTCAGCAAAAATGTGTCCGCAGCAATTGCGAATAATTGAGAAGCGGTAGAGGTTAATGAGTGGTGTCATTCGACAGAGGGTGACGTAAGTTAGCATCCGGAAAAAATATTTAGGCCAATAAGTTAATTAGGTAATCAAGTAGAGGCAAAAAATGTAAAAGTCTAATTAGCCAATGGTTTGGCACCACATTATATTGTTGGTTTGGTTTGTAAGGTTTAACGTCCCAACGAACTCAGGCTATACGAGACGCCGTAGTGGAGGACTCCGGAAATTTCGACCATCTGGGGTTCTTTAACGTGCACTGACATTGCACAGCACACGGGCGCCTTTCGTTTCGCCTCCATCGAAAAGCAGCCGCCGAGGCCGGGATTCGATCCCGCACCCTTGGGAACAGTAGTCGAGCGCAGTCATTATAGTGTGTCAAATACTAAAATAGTTAAATCGGTCAGTTAAGGTGACGTCAAGGATGTGACGTAACGCAACCTGAAGTCGATCCAAAAAAGGGCATAGGAAGGGATTGACGCGCAATTTAGAAGTACCAAAGACTAAAGTAGGTAATTAAGGCAGTCAATTAGGGTGGCGTCACGCAGCCGGAGCAGAGCCGAAAAAAAGGGCATTGAAAGGGATTGACGCGCAATTTGAAAGTACCGAAGACAAGAATTGGTAAACAAGAAGGAAAATAATGTGACGTAGAGGATGTGACGTCACGCAACCGAAAGTAGATCCGTAAAGGGGATAGGAAGGCACTGGCGCGCGATTTGAAAGTACCAAAGACTAAAATGGGTAAATAAGAAGTGAATTACGCAACTACAAGCAACCGGAAGCAACCAACAGCAGCATCCGTGCTTTAGCATTACTCCAATGCAGATTCTGCCGCGCTCGTTATTTTCTTATAGCCCTCCACTACGGCTCCTGTTTCTCTCTATCCACTTTCACTCCTTCTTGTCTTCTCCTACTGCGTGGGTCAGGTGTCCACGGAACGAGTGTGACAGATACTGCGAGGGTCCTTTGCTGTGACCCTCGTGAATGTCGTGCAATTTACGGTTTCCTCTCCAACCGAATGTTTGCTATCCGTGTAAATGGCAAACCAACAGATCATTTTATTTCTAATCGTGGAGTACCGCGAGGCTCAGTTTTAGCCCCAACTTTGTTTAATATTGCATTTATTCCTTTCATACATGCACTTTCCTCACTTCCTGATATTAAAGTGCTAGCCTACGCAGATAATATTACTATGTGGTCTACAAACCGCTCAGTCCGGGTATAGCAAGACTCTCTGCAAAATGCCATAAATCTTCTAGATTTTCTCAACAATATTGGCCTATCCCTCAACTTCACCAAAACATATATCCATATGGGCAATAAGACTGGCCGCCGAACCTTCAAAGCTAGTCCAGTCACGCTGACAATTGACAATACACCCCTCCCTGATGTGGAATATACCAATGTGTTTGGCCTCCATATACATTCTTCAGGAAAAGGCACAGCTTGGTTATCAGATGTGCGCAAAAGTGCCATGAATACGCTTGGACTAATGCGAAAAATTGCAAATCGTTCTAATGGTGCCCGATCAGATACCGCTCGCCGACTTGTTCGTGCAGTCTTTCAACCGCGGCTTCTATACCAGGCACAGTTTCAAGAAGGACAAAACGGCAATGGTCCACCCTCGAGGCACTCAACCACGAGGCCATGCGAGTCATTACTAGACTACCTCAATCAACTCCTATCCGTCTACTTAAGAGTACGCCTACCTTAACACGTTGGCAGAATTACCTGCCCAACGACAGACAAACAGAGCAAGGAAAGCTTCCCTTCGTCCTGAATTCGAGCACCAGGCACCTCCATGGGACTACTACCACCTTACTTCTAATAAGGCTCTACTCACCAAGAAGCCGCAGTTCTCATAATCATTCCCAATAACGTCTTGAGCAACACCTGATGACTGTATTATTTACACAGATGCAGCCCTAACCACAGCAGGTGGTTCAGTTGCTTTTATAAGCTCAACTCACCCTCACCTGAACACCACTCGAACTTATCTTACCAACACCAAATCACCTCTTGCCTTCGAACTGCAAGCTATCTTAAATGCCATAAAAGCGTTACCTGCCGACCCTACGTTTAAACAACTACACACAATGACTCACTCCAAGGAAGCCCCAGACTATTTTAAAAAAGTCCACGGGACTCTTAGGGCCGCCCAGAATATACATGCAGCTTGCCACCATCACCCAGTGACTACAATCATTCACTGGGTTCAAGACAACACAAATTTTATCATTGCCGCAGACGTGCCTTCTCATGCAGTAAATGTGTCACAACCTACTCCTGATTCCTTGCACCGGATCCACTTCTGACCCATTCGACATCATCAGCATCCCTCAGGCAGCATACACGGGCTCTAATTCCCCCGTGCACGTACCCCCTTCCCCCTAATCTAACAAGGATGGAGGACGTATTTCTGAGACGGCTGAGGGTTGAAGTGGCCCTTACACCCGCCGTTCGACATCAGTGGCAAAGTCCTACAATTTCAGTTTCCGACAAATGTCCACACTGAGAAAAATCCGCTTGCGACACCTCTGTCCGGCATCTAATATGGACATGCCCAGGAACTTCGCATACGCGCAACGCCATTGTACAAAAAGCTCGACTTTCACCGACTAATAACTCTAAGTTCCACTTATGGATAACGAACAACATTTATGCACGCCGTTTATGTGACGTTTTGCACATGGCTGCACTCCACACATTTCTGTGACTCCACTACCACCTTTTATGCCGTGCGGCATACTCAGCGCCATAAGTAAATAAATAAGTAGCATGCAGTGGTCTGAATTTTGTCTACACAGTATTTCGATTTGTCTGAGTCTCCAAAGGCATAGTCTCATACATTGGATTACTCACCGGTATCGAGTCCAATTGGTGCCACAGTCTGTCGCACACACTACACGTATCCAAACGGGTTGTTCACAAACTCTGCTTCAAATGTCCGGGTCGGAGATACACTTTCGAAAACTCGAATGGAGTGGTCAGTCACACGACGTGCCTTCAGATCCTCCTCTGTTAGTTCCCGTTGCCTAACTCTTCCATAGGCCCCATTTCGGCGGCGATGCTAGCAGGAAAAAGGGAGACATCAACGCCGTAACGTCGCACCCTTGAAGGCAGTGCTTCAGCATTGCTCCCAATTTCTTTACGCCTCTATAGGTAAAGCCTTTCTCAAAAATGTAGAGCCCAAGGGGTCTGCTTCTGAGCCGCGTAGTGACGCTGATTTAGCATTAGAGGAGGTACTTTCCATTGAAGAGGGTAGGACAAAACTCTTACCATCAAGAGATTCGGTACACTGGAAATAGATTACAAGCCGCACGAAGTGGCTCAGGAGCTGACCATCAGGGCCATTTTTGAAAAAGGCTACCTTGCAGTAAGGCGTCATTCGGAAATGCTTGCTTTCAAAACTCCGCTGAAACCAGAGCTGTACGCACAGTCTAGTTGAAATCGATCACTTCAATTAATTACATTTTATGCAATATTGCAGTAATGGTTACGTTTTCAAACAGTACATTTCATGTAATTCACTTATTTTGCTATGTAACTGATTAATTACCAGTGATTAACGAATTTGCAAAAGAAAGGCTAGAGGTGAAGTATTAGCCACCCTGTGATTGCGTCGAATTGTTCGGCGGCATGACGGTACACATGGCTGCCTTCATGTTGCGCTCTCCGCGGTATTCGCTGTTGCTACAGATTCTGGTGGCATCTGGTGCAATTCATTGATTTAGAACAACTTGGTTTCTAGTGTAGGACGACGTCATGAGCTCCACCAGCCTTTTGACCGAAGATTTGCACCGACCTTGCCGTGATACCGTATCAAATGCAGTGTGCGATATTCTGAAGAAAACGTCAAATGCGATTTTTTAGCCTTTCATCTGCCTTACCTGCTGTGCCTTTTCACAGCGCGAACAATGAAGCGCCGCGCTTCATGGCCAACGTAGAAACGCAGTAAATCTGTGCAACTACGAGAGGGTGCACAATGAGTTCGTACTGTATAACTCCACGCTGCCCTCAAGCGCTTACTTTCAGAGGGTGTTCAGTGTAGCGGCTGATGTCTTTGCGAGGAAACGTCGCAAAATCAGTGACGAAACTTAATAAACACAGTTCCGTTGAAAATTATAATCTCTAAAAAATTTAAGCAAACTGCACTAATTATTAATTTCAGTTTATTAAATGTTTGTGGTATGGAAAAAAAAAAGTTCGATGAAAAGTAGCGCATTTATAACCAATTACTGTTAGAACTGAATTGTTCAATTGATATTTTAACCCGCAATTGATCACTGTAATCACTTCCGTTTAGGAACGGGTAATTCTAATTCTAACTACTCACTAAATTTCTGTGTCGTGCACAACGTTGGTTTAAATCCCTCAGTATAAATAAACGTTCTATAATTTCTTGTCACCGTAAAATCATCTACGCGCAAATCATTCGTTATTTTCCCTCGGGGGTGTGCGTCATTTTTTATGTTGCACTGAGAAATGCTGAGATCCAAAACCGCCTTTAAAAGCTTTGAGGCGCTTTGGGGGTGGCGAAACTGTTGTTGTTGCGAGTGTGCGAAAGAAGAAAAGAAAGTGCATGGGCCTGGCAACTAGCTTGGCGGCTGAGGAGCCACCACCGCTGAATCATGCGAACAAGAAAGAAAGAAAGAAAGAAGGAAAGAAGGAAAGAAAGAAAGAAAGAAAGAAAGAAAGAAAGAAAGAAAGAAAGAA
>JAJIZL010021126.1:291580-326894 GCA_023969395.1 Amblyomma maculatum | reverse complement strand
TAGTAGTAGTAGTAGTAGTAGTAGTAGTAGTAGTAGTAGTAGTAGTAAAAGCACTTTATTTTAGAGTTCCCGCATTTTATGCTACAGCTGCGCATGTTAGAGCGGCAAGAAAAACTTTACTCGTGACTTCCATGCATTTCATAGCTTTAGTTGGCGCTTGTAGCCACAAAATGCAGGGTCAAAACAGACATGGTGAAGAACTTATTAGAGAAGGTTGTAGACTGTGGTAAAAAAAAAAATGCATCAGTGATAGCGGCCCTCGCAACGACTGCAGTGTAAAGCGGTTGATTTCATCCGTTATTAAGTTAGCCGCTCTGAAAAATGTTCGACACAATGCCACAAGAAAAAGAAACTACTGGCTTCGCTTGGGTTTCCGTTACTGCTAGGGAAAGATAAGAGGCTAAATGCTAAACAACGCCTTTACGCGAAGGAGTAGAAAGATAATGCCTAATTAACCGACAGGTTTTAAACCTGTGATATGGAGGAAAGAGGCGATCAAGTGAGCAAGCGGGTCCGTGGTTATATCGAGTGGAGTGCGCATTTTTCTTTCAAGTTTTATCTTCAGTCTGCAGGTAGCTTTATCTAAACAACAGAAAAAAAAAAGAAGGCAAATTTGGTCGGGGCAGTAGTTGCAGTTAATGACATTCTGATCAAATTAAAAAAAAAAGCAAAACAATCGATGATGTCTTGAGGTAACAGATAGAAGTAAAGCAAGAGTATTAGGATAGGAACATTGTGGGGATGGGAGAGGGGCTTTTTCTGGCGCGGAGTGTAATAATACGAACTTTGAGAGGTCTTAAGGAGGGGGCTATTGCTTCTTCTCGTGCTGATGATCGATACGTTTAAAATTAGAAATGCTGGGAGGGGAGAGGGACTGTGTTCGAATTGCATTTTTAATGTTGTTGTGGATGGACTGAAGCAAAAGTAATGACGCACTGACAGGACTACACACGTACGTGAATACAGCACTGGCATTTCCATAGATCGCAGCCGGGGTGTCGGCCGACCGTCACAGCCTTATTTCTATTTATGTAAGGCAGCTATGGGTGATGGTTATACAGTCAAAACTTGATTTAACGAAACCAGATTCAATAAAAGTGTCAATTTAACAAAGATATTCCGATTCCCTCTCAAAAGCTCACATGGTCCAGTGCTTTAAGTAACTCGAAATAGTGAAACCAATCTCACTCTTAGTCCTGATATAGCGAACCTTTCGTTGGGAAATGAAGGTCAAAAAGTATATTTTTGACCTATTTCGTAGAAAACGCCTAAACTATATTGACTGCAAGCCAACAGTAATGTCTTGGAGCAACTCTGTGCCGCTTTTTCCAAACTACGCAGCACAAGACCGAGATTTATTTATCTGAATTCACGAGATTTTACCAAAGGCGAAAATCCTTGCTGCTGACCCGGTGTCGGCAGCGGCGCGGCGCCGCATACCGACACCGGCTCAAGTTTTGGATGCCCTCCATCTGCTGCGACATTCTGCTGGAACACACGAGGGAAGAGCACGGGAACATTTTGTACAGTTCTTGCTTACAAACTGCGAGCGAGTAAATATCATCGACTTCTTTGCTGGGAATGGAGTTTGTACTCCCCTGGCACTCTTCTTGTCGAGGTAAACTTTTGGTTGCTTCTTTTCATACACACTATCGGTGTCGGTCTTTTACGTAGGCCGCAGTTTCATTTTAGCAACATAGCATAGTGTGCAAGTTGGTGCTGCATTTTTAAATGACGTAACAGTACCACGTCCTTGGTCCTTCGTTTAAGCTGCGCTGTTACATCCTTTGAAAATGCAGTTTCATTTTCATCGAATTTACGCTTCGCAAATATGACGCCGCGGTACTTCACTGATGCGGCTACAACTTATATTAATCGATTTTATCGGATTCAGTGACCTAGAAATGCCTCCCTCCATTTAACGATGTTTTCGATCAGCCGAAATAATACACTGACTCCCATCAAATTTGTTATATCGAGTTTTAACTGAAGATATTGGATGGAACTAGCGCGCTACATTAGGAAAGAGACAAAGCAGACGCTTGCCCTGTGTACCTTGAACTGCCCTGTATCTTTCGTAGCGTGGCGAGTTAGTTGCACCAAAATCACTACGTATCATTGCATGGCTTATTTATTATGCGTTGATCAGTGTCAAAACCGGTTGGCGTAAACAGGCTTTAGTTAAGAAGAGGAAACACGGTTTCGATTAACCATTTTTAACCAACAACTTTATGAAGTGTGGTGGAGCTATACATATTCGCAATAGAAGCGCTATCATGGCACCCAACCGTAGAAAGTGGCCTCGATAACGGTTTGTGACCGAATCATAGGTCATGAGTTCCACCTGGGGGACTTCGTTGTGCATAAAAACTTCGCTCGACCTCCTGACGCATCAGCCACCTTTATTTTGACAGCTCGCGTTGACTACTCAGGGAGCGCCTCTACTGCGCCTCGGCATTCCCGAGCTTGCAAAACTTAGGTAGCTCAATTTATATATATATATATATATATATATATATATATATATATCGCTGACGAAATCCAGGCAACGTAACTATAGGAGAAGAGCCGATTCAATTTTGTTGGTTTTTAAGTTGTTCCCAAACTTTGATTTTTGTTGAGCTGAGTTTGAAAGTTATGTCTTCTCATGTGACCAATGCGTCTTCTCTGTTGTCTGGTTCTTTTGAACCGCCGAAATTTTCGAAGATCATTAACTGACTGGCCCATATAAGTATACTAATCGGTTTCTGGGTAGCTTCTAACTGCGCTAAAAAACTGGTGGAAATAAGTAAATCTGGAGTAGTATTCTAGGAGGTTGACAAAAAAAGTATGGCTCGTGTCTTATCCCAAATGCACACTTTGGTAACCTTGACAGCCCATAGTTCGATAATCCGATGGTAGTTGACGAGATGTCGCCAAATCTTGTAGAGTTCTAACATGCTAATGGATTTGACTATCTGACTTTGCCATGCGAACGCTCACTTCTATGGCAGTCCTACACTTCCACAGTACAAAAGGTGTTGGGTTCAGCACAAGACAGTACTTGTATATATCGAGCTTTGGAATGCAGCAATACGAAAAAGATTCACCGGTCAAATTACTCTTCAATTCTGCTCGCAAATTACTTGCATGTTAGTTTCCCCTATGTAAGGACCACATGTGACTTAAGGAAACAGCAATGAGAACAAATACACTAGGGCACTTCGACATAATGCTCCTCAGTGCCCGATAATTTGGATTTTCCCGTCGGGCGAGGAAGATGCCAAATTGCGTCCTTATTACAACCTTGTTACACTTTTGCAAACCAGTTGCGCTGCTTTTTCTGTCGTGCTAGCACCAGGTTCAAACATCAGAGCGGTAAACAATATGGCGACACCCAGAGAACCCTTAAAGAAAGGTTCAAATAACTGTATGCCAAATGGCACAAACCGCTAGCGCCCTACGATGTAGGGAGGGATTACCATAGCTCGGGCGTGAGTAGCTTGAAATCTGTTTCTCAGACTTCCAATTGCAAGCAGGTAAACTCAGTGAAATTAAGCAGTAGTCAACTCACTTCGGTGTGCTGGTTAGGTCTGCCGACAGAATGTATCCACTGGTCAAGAGGGTCATCTGGATCCGTTGCTGTAATACCCGGGCTAGTTTCTGTGGCGCCGTAAAGTATCTGAAAGAAACCAAAAATGGCACTTAAACATGCACAACGCGAGAGGTTATAATGTTAGCAGGTACTATTTACGATTACCATGCATAATCAGTAGTTACCGGTTTAGAGACAGCTGTTTTGTTGCAACTCAAGCTGCAGCTTCTGTCTAAAGCTATCTATTCTTTACTGAGAACGATGAAGAGCCAGAAATGAAAATTGAAAAAGAAAAAAATAGCATATCAACTAAACACTCTTATATTTCTTGCTAGCGCAGAATACGTGCCCTTACAGGAGTTATTCAGAAATAAATACGAGCTGCAAAAGACACGGATGCCAATTTTATTCTAAGGCAGTACTCTTGCCATCCGTATCGCTGATTTAATGCTGACAAAAGAGTTTATCCGTTCAAATATCTAATGGTTCTGAAACGTTTCATTTTACTTCTGCAGCAGCTCTCCGCCAAAACTCGGACCTTTTCAAATACGACGGCTACCAAGGTTGCTGGAAGTATAACCTAAATCTAGCGAAGACTGTTTAGTTAAGTTATACAAGTGTTTTTCGAACTTCTCGTTTAAACAGCCACCAGTTTGTCTGGCATATTTTGCACCACAAGGTGACAGAAAACTATAGAAACTCCACTGGAACCTCCAATAAATCTGACAACGTTTTCGATAGATAAGGTTTCCAGAACGTCACGGAAGGAGACAATAATTCGCATATCCTTGGACGCAGCACAAGGGCGACAAATATTTATCCCCACTCACATCTTTTAACTAATTTGCTATAGGATGGCGGCACCCGCCTACCCAGTTTCGTTTAAGAATACTTGCTTGAACAAAGCAACCTTTCTTCAGTATTCACACAAATAGTCTTAATAAAGCCATCATGTTAATTATTCCTAGTGCAACTTGCTTTTTCATGTTAAATATAAAAGGTTTAAGTTAATATACAGGAAAGGAAGGGCGAAGTATCTCTGTCTGTCACTGTTCTCGATGGACACCTGACCGCGCCGTAAGGTGAGAGAGGAGAGGGAGTGAACGAAAACAGAGTGATAGGGAAGAGGTGCCATAGTGGAGGCCGTTGAAAAAAAAATGGCTGAAGCTTAGCTTGGTTAAGCCTGGTCAGATGCGAAGCATATTGATTGCTAAACTCGGCTTTCCATGGTTACACTTGGCTAAACTTTTCTTTCTTTGGTTACACGTGCTTTTACACGGTTTAAACTTGGAATGCACAATGTTTTCCCATCGCATAAAACTAGGTAATAGCATGGCTCGTTCATCTCTAATCTAACTGTGTTACCGACACGCACAACGAACATGTCCCCCAGGCCAACGATACTCGATTGCCACTACGCGAATATGTACGCAAAGCAAAAGCTCTTAGAACACCGACGTGCACGGCGTGCAACCGCAGCCGACGGCGCGAGCTGGACCCTCGTCATACCCCGTCTCTCCTCTGTCGTGACGTCAGCGTATCACGTGGTGTGACGTCACCATACCACGTGGTCCGCACGGCGTGCAACCGCAGCCGACGGCGCGAGCTGCACCCCCGTCTCTCCTCTGTCGTGACGTCAGCGTAACACGTGGTGTGACGTAGCATTCCACATTCTTTGCACGGTGTGTAACCGTCACGAAGGACTGTGGTTTACCTCTAGCAATATGCTTCGCATAATAATTTCGTCCACGGGGACATTTTTAAGGCGCACTGAATTCGCACAGCACGCGGAAGCATTTGTCTTTCGCTTTCATCGCAACACGGCCACCGCATTCGTGTTCGAGCCCGGGTGTTCCGGTTAAGTAGGCGAGACATTGCGTTTCCGTAGTTTTCATATTAGCGCGGCTTTTCCATTCTATCTCTGATGTTTTTTTGCACAGTTTACACTCTGTAGGAATGCTACCGTCCTCGTCAGGGCTCCGGAGCCTGTCAATGTACCGTGGGATTTCATTCTCAGTGATATATAAAATAAACTTCAACTTGAACAACCCAGCGCTGGAACGTCTTGAAGGCCGTAAGCGCAAAATGTAGTTGTCTGCCGTTTCAAAAAAAGAGTGTTTTCTTTTCCGAGCATAAAACAAAGTGGCGGACACAGCTGGGTAGGTTGTTTGGCGGGGTTTAACGTCCCAAAGCGACTCAGCCTATGAGAGACGCCGTAGTGGAGGACTCCAGAAATTTCGACCACCTGGGGTTCGTTGACGTGCACTGACATCGCACAGCACACGGACGCCTTGCTTTGCGCCTCCATCGAAAAGCGACCGCCGAGGCCGGGATTCGATCCCGCGTCCTTGGGAACAGTAGTCGAGCGCCGTAACCACTGCGCCACCCCGGCTTTTTTTTTTTATTATTGCATGAATTGGTACAAATACATCAGTAAAAGATTGTGGTTGCCATGCCCCTTGGCTGACAACCGTGTCTAATGGACTTTCATTACCACAAGTTCGCCCATCAGACTCAAGACCTCCTCCGCAGCGTCTTGCTGCTTCAAAATTTCTTTTAGTTTATACGCTTGTTCAACAAAATAATAGCATACAGATCGTGCATCGACATCACAGTGTCTATAAGCCATCCTACTTTTCCAAATACTCTGAAGGCCCAATAGCATGATGCGGTCATACTGAAAATCATCATTAACTGTTGTCAAGTACCGAATTCCACGTGGCGTCAATGGCAGGTCTTTTTTAAGTGTCCTTTGTAACACATCCCAGTAAAACACCGCATCCCAACAATCCAGGAAAACGTGCTCAACTGTTTCAGGTTTCCTACATAGTAGACAGTTTGAGCCCCAAGGTACAAAAAGGTCCTTTTCTTCCATCCATATTTTGACTGGGAGGGTTCCTGTATGCAATTTAAAAAAGAATGTTTTTACGCCCGGTGCAACAGTTATGTTTTTAACTCGCTTGAGCACGTCTTTCCCTGGGCCTTCACAGTATAAGGTTCTGTACAATGGAGCTGGGAACAATTGTGAAATAAGATTCTTGTACAGCCACTTAGGTGGTACTGTCGCTAAATACTCTACAGAGTACCGCAAGCGCAAAAACCTGAACGACCACATCACTTCTCGCAGGAAGCGTGACACAGTGTATCCTCGAGCAGAGCATGAAGAGACTATAAACTCTGGAATTGCACTGGACAGCATGATTTGCATAAAGGTTCTCAGGAAAGCATCTTTTTGGTCACGTAGGAAACAAAACCTTAAAACCATCTGCCGCGCATATAGATGCATTAGAGACAACCCTCCGTCTTTAACTCACCGAAAGATATCATCTCTGTTAATTCGTTCCCAGTTGGACGACCAAATGAAGACCGCGAATACACGATGGAACCTTTGTATATTAATTCGAGCGCAATACAATACTTGAAGTATTGAAAGGTATTGCATACAGTCACACGGGCGAAAATAGAGAGGTTACGTCCCATCCATCCTTTCGTCCTTTCCCGTATTTCTTCCGCTTTTTCATTCCAGTAATTCGTATTTTCCCCGTATTTGTCCAAAGGAACTCCCAAATAAACTCCGGGCTTTGTAGCCCATCTTACTCCACAGAAAATTTCCGGTTCCTCTTCCCATTCCCCGTGTCAGACTCCGAGACTTTTATTTAAATTAACAGCACTACCAGTCTGCCTGCAATACCTTTGTATTACTTTCAAAGCTTCCGAAACGCTTTCGCTATCTTCACAAAAAAGCGCCACATCATCAGCGTATGCCAATATTTTCACTTCACATACTCCCAACTTAAAACCACGGATGTATTCGTTAGCAGTTACCATTCTACACAATGGTTCCAAATATATAGCAAAGGGGAGAGGAGACAGTGGACATCCCTGCCGCACAGATGCTCTTACATACAAGCTATAGACCGATCACGTTAACAAATGTTGATTATAAAATCCTGATGAAGGTGTTAGCTAAGAGATTGCAATACATTATAAAAGATATTGTTGGACCTCATCAAACATGTGGAATAAAGACCAGAAGCATATTTAATAATATTCATGTAGCGTGTAGTGTGTTCGAGTGCTGCGATGCTCTAAACAGGAGAGTGGCCATGGTTCAAGTTGATTTTGAAAAATCATTTGATCGTGTGTCTCATGAAATATTGTACTGTTTGTTGGAACATATTGGTGTTGGTGTCGTTGTATTGAAAGGAGTTAAAATGGCCGACATTTTTATCCGCCTCGTCTAACAGGCCTCGATTCATAACATGCTTCTGGTCGGCTTGGTAGCATTTTTATCGAATGCGTTGATCCATTTTCTGGCGTTAGAGTTGAGTACATATGGTACTTTGCAGGAATGCGTCCAAAACTTACATAGAAACGGCGAGCGTTCAGCTCCGTCATCACTCTTCTGATGACCTCGGGTGGGCATGGTGATCCCGACATGACAGCTGTGATCCGAATGCGTAATTTTAAGTGTAAGTCAGGCGCAATTGACTATGTATTCTAACTGGATTCACAGAACGAAGATATATAGAAGCACTGACCACAGAACTATCGCAAGAACAAAAATAACTGACCACAGAACAAAAATAACCGACCACAGAACTATAGATTTAACAATTTTCATGGAGGCGCGTAGATAAGTGGCAATTAGAATGATAGAGTAAACTAGCGTTTACTTTATATTTCTATGCCCGCAGGTCTGCTCAAAAATATGAAACATTACAGGGTCTCAGATATCTCTTAAGAAGAGAACGGCGAAAACCTGCCCTTCCTCTTCTATCATTTGCCTGTCATCGTTTGGCATACTGGTTGTTCCGTATACATGCTTCATCATGCATGCTGAGTCATGCCTAGTCATTACCACTCATAGCTAAGTATATTTAGCCTATTTGCAGTCAGTTGCTGGTATTAAAAGTCGTCGTTTGACATACTGGTCCTTTCGCAGTCATGCGGAGTCATGCTAAGCCATGGCTCGTCATTACCACTCATAGCTAAGCATATTTACTCAATTCTAGTCATTTGTGGCCATTACAAGTCGTCGTTTGACCTACTGGTCGTTCCATAGTCATGCTGAGTCATGTCTACTCACTGTAGTCATTACTGCTCATAACGAAGCATTTTTATTAATTTCCAGCCAGATGCGGCCTTAACAAGTCGTCACTTGACATATTCGTCGTTTAGTAGTAATGGTGAGTCATGTTGAGCCATACCTTGCTAAAAATGTTCTCATTCCAGTTAGTTGCGGTCAATACAAGTCGTCATTTGACATATTGATCTTTCCGCAGCTATTTTAGTCATTTTATGACTATTTTATTAGTCATTATTATTATTCATTAATTCTATTGTTATCTATCGCATAACATTTATTCGTTACCAATCACCATCAGTCGTTTTCATTCCCAATTTCCTTCCTCATACATTCGTTATTATCAAGTGACACATTGGAGCACAGATCCCGCGCACAACTCTCGCGAGCGGGATTTCGTTCTATGAGCCTAGAAAGGCTTTCGCCTCAAAAGACATGACTTCTTCAAAACTACGGAAAAATAACTCGCACCAAAGTAGAAGTTGTTTAGCTGTTAAATGCGCTTACCTTTTCGCAAAGATGAAATACCGTGCTGACCATTTTGCAGATGATGCAGTATATCTATGTACATTGTCGGAGTTCCGAAGATAAAAGTGCACCTGCGATGCATAAAGAAAATTTAATACTGAACTATCGTGCATAGAGTCAACAGAATAACTTTCTTTTTAGTGCCAGAACCAATTAGAGGTTATATTCTCGAACAGACGAAACGAAATTTGACATGCAAACATTATTCACTCTATACAAAATGATAAAGCATCTGGGGATATCGCGACGTGTATTTTGTGGTTACAAGCCAATATGATTTATTTTGTTATTACATGGTGTGACTGTCACGAGAATGTGGTGTAACAAATGTTCGGTAATTTCTTCGTACTAAATGGCCCCAAAATTTTGTTCAAACATTGATTGATAGCCTGAGTCATAGCCTGAGTCGCTTTGGGACGTTGAACCCCACAAACCAAACCAAAACCATTGATTGATAAATGTTAAACATAGGCAACCTAGAGTTCTGCATGAGCGAACATCTGATGCCATGCGTTGTACAGCTGAAATGTCTCGCTAACGAACGATATAAAATGCTGCACGCAAAACAATGAAAGGAATGACGAAATAGCATAGCTGAAACGTGAAATATGCATCCAGTTTGGTATCGCTAAAATATATTTGCCAAACCAACTGGACAAAGGCTATGGGTCCAGTCAAGCAGGCATGATTTACACTGGATCTGAAAGTATAGAGCGCATATTCCTAATTATAAGGCGGCGGGATATGGATTGAAACGTTTCCAGTAATGAACTACATACAGCGGTAGAGAACAAGCTTCATTCCTTACGGTCTTGAGCCACTACCACTCTCAGCCACATCCATGCAGACACTCTTTAAACTAAATGTACTTCGATTCTATTTTGGTATGTACCAAAGACGTGAGCATACCAGGCTATCAAAAAGACTGATAATCATATCCCAGAGGAACCTACTGAGGGCCGCTGAAAGTCACGTGTCCTATACTACTCTGAAATGTTTTTCGGTCTCCAACGGTAACTAACTAGTAAGGCTAACCGGCTAGCATTGGTTTCCAGAATGAAGTGCCAATTAGGAAGTTGCAGAACGTCTTAAAGAACGTCTGACTAGAATATTTGCTTCAATGTCCATCAGTGCAGCTTTATTAAGTAGCCTTAAAAGAGAAGTGCCATACATGTGCTGCTGACGGATGTATCACGCCCAGTCTACAGGCAAAGCCCTTTCACTAAAAGCCCTTCAAAGAAAAATAGATTTTGTTCTCTGACACGCGCCTTGGGACGCTGAAGTATCACCGTTGCCACGTGGCAACGTTTGTTTTCTGCAAGTTATCATTGAAGTGATAAAGAAATCTATAATAAATAAATTGGACATTGCTGCAAAATTTCAGCCAACCGTTTTTCAAGATGGTCCACAACTTCTCAAACTAGCGGTATATTCCTGAACGCAGTAATTAAGAAGATAGCTGTTTAGTATCTACTGAATAGCTAAATTTTGAGAACAAAAAAAAAAAAAAGGCCACGTGACGGGAGTCTTTTTTTTTTTAGTTTCAGTGGATTCGGACATTTCGTATTCCTTAAAAGCTTGGTTACCTTTAGGTGAAATACCCGGCACGTGATTGGATATAAACCGATCCACCGCGCGGCCGATCTCCCTGAAAGGAAACCGTGAAGCTAACGGCATCGGCCGACTGCCACATCCTGTAGTTAATAGCTTTCGACCTGTTAATGTGAAATTGCTGAAGCTGGAGGGTACAATAGTATTAATCAAGAATTAAATTAGCCACGTCGTCATGACAAACTGTTGATCCTCTACGGCCTCCTCTGAGAAGAAATTGGAGTTTCGTTCTTTAGTTATATACGACTATAGTTCAGGACTTACCGAAGTAAAACAGCAGTCTGTTATAATTAGCAAACCATTTGTACGGCTGAAGACCTAGTTTACCGTAAACGCGTCTTCGACCTCCTCTAAACGTATTTGGTGCTACGGAAGAATTACATTCTTGTGTTCCGCGCTTCTTGTATCACTTCATCTTGCCTCATGGAAGGGTATAATGTACGTCATTACCAATCCAGAAGGAAAAAGAAAACTGTGCCTGCTTTTAATTCCTGCTATGCCTTTTATTTGCCCCTGTCACCAGACATACTTCTCATTGTGGATGCAGTCCAATGCGGCTTCCGCTTTGAAGCTGGGAGCCGGCATCACGATAGTGGACCCGAAAATCGTCGCCGCCAAAGTGCCAGCGACACATCCATAGCAGTGGATCATGGGCACGTTCAAGCAGGTCACCTGGGGCTGCAACGTCAAGGGCAATTCCGAATTCTCTGCTTGACAACAAAACGCCATAGTAACTAAGCCTGTATGATCTGTGGTTCGAATACGCTGCGATGCGCACGTACTACTGCTGCTCATACAGGACACTGCAGCGCTCTGAATACACACCAGGCAAAGATAACTAGGGCCTTCAGTATTCCCACGAGGTTCGATGGCCGAACACCTTATACACTGAGCCGCAGTAGCGGGTACAATCAGAATTGCATTCCTGATAACGCTAAAACCCGACCAAGGCTCACAATTGCCCATTCAAGCTCAGCTTACGCTGTAACACAGGGGATACCAGGCCTCACCTCCTTGTCCAGCTCAAATCTCTGGCCTACCAAGTAGGCATTGTTGACGAGGTTGAAGTGAGAAAGCTGCACTGCCTTAGGCTTTCCTGTTGTGCCCTGAAGGAGGAAGAACAAGCTTTGTCACAGGCATCGAATATGTTGCCGCTGTTGGGAATGCGTGCTTGCTTACAGACGTGAACTGCAAGTTGATGGGATCGTCGAACTGCAGTTTCGACGAAATCGCCTGCATGTTCCTGAGCTGCTCGTTCGTAACCGACTCCATGAGGTCGCCAAACAACACAGTGCCCCTGAAGTAAACATGCGATTGTATCGACATTTATCGACAAGATTACCACTGCTGAAGTAGTGCCAGAATCAGAATTACGATTAATCGACCGCTACGGATGTCAACAGGCAGATCAAAGCGTACTCACTGTTTTCGTTCGTCACCAATGCAGATAATGTGCCTGAGTTTGGGTAACCTAAAAAAGAAAACAAGACGTGCAGACAGACCGGTACGTGAATGACCAAACGCGAGAACAAAAGAATAAGAGCGCTATCAGACGCCGAATTAACATTGCCGCCTGATGATGCCATTCATCATTTCAAATGCGTTATACGATCAGTATTTTATAACTGTTAAAGAACTCAAGAACAGAATTCATCATGCGGCCACTGCTTTTAACTATTTTCGGCACCACGGGATAAACATCAAATGTTCTTTAAGTGCCTACAGACTGACAGTCCACTTGCATACCATGTAACTTCGTGTTGTGTGCTAACTGAACCATCAAACAAGCCATTCATTCTGTTTTTATATTTTGCGAACAGCCTATCTTGCTGCTTCGCGTTCGTTCATGTAAACGTTCGTTTACCGCTTGACGCGACCCATTTTGCAGGAAAGAATCTTTCCAGACAACTATTGACTTTTTCAACTTTGCGATAATTGTTTGAACCATTTCAGTCGTCTTTTACGTCGGAAAGACTGAGGTACCACATTAGATGTCTTTTTAAAATGTCATTGATACAGATGTGGACGCCGCTATTGTACAAAACCTGTGGTATAAATGACTTGAAAGCAATGTCATTAAATTCCAGAGCCGTTTCTGACTGAAATTTTACCATTTGTTTTCCCGGTAGGCATATATACAGCTTTATAAAGGACGAAATTCAAAACTTTTGGTGCTGAAAGTGGTGGCCTTTCTACCATTCATGGGCACTATAGATATATAAAATTGCCTTTTGGGCGGGAGAATGCAATACCCAACCCAATATAGCATCGAGAATGAGGGTAACCAATAATATGGCAGCGTTTTTAAAGGCTGAATGTGGTATATTGGTCTTAGACCAATTTAAGCCCAGGGTCCAAGCGGCCTTGTGTATATTTTCATTAATTACTCCTCACCTTGCGCTTCTCAAATATCCGGGCGCTGAAGATTCGAGTTCTGGAGCTATTTCCAATAGCATCCTGTAGTAGTCCTGTCTTGCGAACCGTTGCGATAAAATGACGGCTTCGCAGTCAGTCTGTGACAATTCACAAAACGCCTTGAGACAAATCAGACAACGACGCAGTTAAGCACACCAACATCTGCAACTAAGTCTTCATGAACACTGTTTATGTGCGTAAAGAAGTTGACAGGAAAGGTGGCATAATTACGTCATTAAAATACAAAATATATCAAAGTATTTCCTCATTTCTCAGCTGATAATAAGGAAGATTGCTGCTCTAGCTTTGACTATATGCTCACCTCGCAGTTTATCTTACCGTCACTGAATCCATTCTGCTCTTAAACCTTAAACGCGCGCCAACGACCAATTCAAGCTCGCTTGTATGTACAAATTGTTGTATTCGACTTTCACTGTAAACCGAGACAATATTATAAAACGTTTGAAATTAATAACAGGTACAAACTGTATTAGGTACACAAGCTATGAACATGTAAAGTAATTTAAGTGTAAGACAAGCTGTCTGCGCTGACTTCTATTCGTTTCCAGAGTCCATACCAAGGTAACAATATACTGCTCTGTCCTGGCGTCACAAGTTATACTGAGTATATAAAAGATTTACCATCGAGTTTCTCAGATGTAAACGCGTATATTTCTGACAGAGGAATATCTAAATAGGCAGAAAGAGACGTAGCACTAATTTCTACCCGGAAACAAATTAGATGGAGTTCCTTTTCTGTTGCCTCAGAAGAGGTTACATATAGCTTTATTAGTACCTGCTGTGAGGTTTGTGGATTTATTAGTAGCTACTATCTTTAAACATTTTACTGCATTTGTGCACGCTGCTAGAACACGCAATGCAGTTAGTTGATTAGAAAAAAAGGTTTTAATAGCTCCGCTTACCCAATTCAGACAGTACTCGAGTTCAGGAACCTGATATGCTGTATTAATATTGACCTGCCAAAAAAACGCGAAAACCTTTGTAACAACAGTTAATTTTCAATAAAGAGTTTTTTGCATATTGTTCCAGATAAATTCTCCTTGAGCTTTTACGAATGACCAATTTTCCAGAGCAATGAATCTTTTTGCGAACGCTGGGCTGCAGGAAACATTGCGTAGCTGTCTATAAACAGCCTATATAAATTACACATTGTTGCTCATAAAAAAAGAGAATTAAATTCGATAAGAACTGCTCAAATTTAGCAAATGCATTTTTTATCGATCAGCACAGACTCGCTGCCGAATAGTTTCGCTCTGTCATACCTGCCATCACTTCTGCATCTCTTTGATGGGGCAATAATAAATCCCGGTTATAGCAGTTTCAGAAAACTACAACGGTTGTTTCACGCCCTTGAACACAGATAAAGGTATCGCGTATCGCATATTTATACATGTATGAAGATAGTTTACTTAAAAAGATAAAGTGCCAGAAATGAATACAACTAAACCAGGTGTCATTCTCTGCACAGAGCTCAGATCACAGCAAGTTATGCAGATGAACGTACATCACTGAGAGCTGACAGCGAGTCCTTACCAGGATCAGTCCTGCCCGCGCAGTCGCAAACTGGACCATGCTCCATTCGTACATATTCGGTGCAATCATCGCGATCTTG
Source organism: Amblyomma maculatum (assembly GCA_023969395.1). Taxonomy (NCBI): domain Eukaryota; kingdom Metazoa; phylum Arthropoda; class Arachnida; order Ixodida; family Ixodidae; genus Amblyomma; species Amblyomma maculatum. Next base: position 312,047 of record JAJIZL010021126.1, on the reverse strand, counting down.
GAACCAACGCTAAGTTTAATTGAGACAAGTGCGGCCGCCAACCGGTCGATCTGCGAAACGAATAAGAATGTGCCAGTAAAGAGCCTGGATCACTTCCCCTGCCCTGAATGAAAATATATTATTGCGCGAGGCAGCTTCACAAGATGTATGCATTCAGTTGATAAGGTGACATGAAAAAAAAAAAAAAATATATATATATATAAGCATTAGGCCAGAAATACACATCCTCTCTACAAGACTGTTTCTTAGGCTAGTTGGAGGAGTTCGTTCATGTCGGCGAAGTCTTATGCGCAAAAAGGACAAGGAAGTGTCCTGTGTAGTCCTGTGTCTCTTTCACGTCCTTGTCCTTTTTGCGCTTCAAGCTTCACCAGCATAAGCAAACGTACCCTTCTTCTGTGCATAGTCGCATGTGTTTCGCAGAATAAAGAGCGCTCGGGTGAACGCAGGATTATGCAAATATTTATCTTTGGCAATTTTACGGGAGGAAAAACTACATTTTAACGCCGCGAAGCCGTATACGCGTCACCGCATAGGTTGCCGCCGTATACGCCTACACATTATTTTCCAACGCTTCTTGTTCTTAAAGTTAAAAATACAGTGCCCACTCTAGCGATTCCGCGATTAACTTCAACCGAAATGTGGCTGCCACGGTCAAATATTGAATAGCAAAGCACACGCTAAGTAGAAACACGTGACAATCACACAGCCACACCGACAGATGAGCGGCAGTTGTCCACGACGCATTTTATTAGCATACAGCGGCAAGCCCAACCTGCGAAGGAAACACTACGGGGATACAAATTTCATCCCACTTTTGTTCTTCGTGTGAGGAAAAGGAATCAATATAGGTGCTGTCATGACAGAAAATAGACTTCAAAATTCACAGGAACACCTGGTTACATTGATGGGTGGGCAGCGCGACAGTATTAAAAGCGGTCCATACCTTCGCAACGAGACTGAATAATTATTTGATTGTTGTGTTTACTGAGCTACACATGTCCGCCTACGACCAACTGGATACGTGTTGTTGTCATCTATTTGACGCTTTGGTGCTATTCAATTTTTGAGAAATGGCGACACGGAAGAAATCCAAGATAAATCGAAATTTATTGGCACCATTGTCACTTGCTACAATGTTACATCACTTCCACCTTTAGAAGCTGCGTTACCAACAATTCATTCTCCTTCTGACGGGGCTTCAGGATGCTAGTGTGTCAGAAACAATTCAACGATAGCTGGCTTCCTTCAAATTAAGAACTCGTTATTAGTGCAAGTAAAAAAAAAAAGACAACGTCGGACGGGACCGTCTTACTCACGTCTTTTTTGAACTCCGTGTATGTCTTTCTAATGGACTGATGACAGGACACGACGGCCACATTGTCACCGTGCTTGTCGGCCACTCGATCGACCACATCGCCGAGCGTTAAAGGCAGCAAGGGTTGCTTGCCTGGTGTGTGGTGGTAGCTGAGACCGCTCAGGGCTTTTCTGGAAAGATACAGTAAGGGATGAATAGCAACCTGAAAACATTACAAGACTCGACTGCCTTACAGCATTCCCTTGGGGGCCATATGCAACGCAATTCTGATTTTTCTCGAAGGCCTCTTGATGAGAGAAAGAGAAAAAGAAAATGGAGATGATGTTGGCTAAATTTTAGTCATGCGAAAACAGTGTTACACAGGTTTTGTCTTGGTTTGGTTTATGGGGAATTACAGAGATTATGTCCCAAAGCAACTCAGGCTATGAGAGATGTAGTAGTGGACGACTCCCTAAATTTCGACCACCTGGGGTTATTTAATGTGCATTGACATCGCGCAGGATACGGGCGCCTTGCTTTTCACCTCCATCGAAAATGGACCGGCGCATCTGGGATTCGACCCCCATCCTCGGGCACAGCAGTCGAACGCCCTAACCCCTCGCGGCGGAGCATGCCGCCGCCACTATGACGTAGATGCATACTCCCTATTACATAATTTACAGATGGCAAAGCTATGGCAGTTGTCTTAAAACGAAACAATGACCAATAAAGGCCAAGGGCCGTGCAGTGACGTGGATGTTTATTAGAAGTCCCCCGGATTAGCCAGCCGTGAATGGCCTCAAATGTCACGTCAATAAAACCGGTGGACCAGCACGAAACATGAAAAGATTTCAGGACCAAACTTATTAGGTCTTTTTAACGACGAGACAGATATGTATGCGCGGATGCCTTTCAAACTTCTAAGCGGCTATAAAACAACCACCATGAAAAAAAAAAAAAAAAAGACAAACGAACGCAAGCGAGATATGTTTCTGTAAATACATTCCACTAAGATACTTTGCTTTCTGAACCTGATTGAAAAAAATGCACTGCGCTAAAAAAGACGACGACGAAACACCTAAAGAACTAGACTAGCGCAGTTCTGCGCTTGTCTAGTTCTTTAGGTGTTTCGTCATCGTCTCTTTTAGCCCAGTGCATTTGTCCAATCATGTCTAATTACCAACTCGCCCAACTTTCTACCTTACCTTTCTGTACCTGTTACATCTCCACATTTGATTTATGTTCCAATAAAATACAGAATTAGAAAAAATAGTAAACATAATGATATGAAAGTTCCAAATGTATCTGCTTTAAAAAACCAACGCCTGCTCACGTATTGCTGGCCAGTCGCCACAAGCCAATGCCAAAGGCTTTGGTGTGTTCTCGAAATACTTATTGTTGTTGCTTTATCTACTGTGGCAGTGAGATGAGAACTATAGTAAGTTGCGTAAAATAGCCTCGTAAATCTCAGAAGGAAATGTCCTATAGTGCATGCCGACTTCGCAGTTGTGATTCCTTTGTTGTCCATCTAGTGCTGTCTACCTTCATAAAGCGCTCGCCTGCAGCGCAACGAATCCTCCATAGACTTCGAAAGAAGTTGCAGTGATATCTAATACGAGATGGCCGGGGAAGCAGAGCATCATCAACAGCGATCGGCGTATGGCGAACGATACGCTTGCCACAGTATAAACATTGAGTGGTTGGTGGGCATCTTTTGTCGACATCTAACCCCTTCCCTGGAGAAGCTGTTACAGAGAGGCATAATCCTCACTCACTTAAACAATATCTCTTCGTTCAAAAAGACAAGTGACCTTTAGGTTAGTGTTATTTTTGTTTCGTCACCACTGTTCACGAATCGAGTTACCAAACCTTTCAAAGAAACGGGGAAAAAAATTCTGCGCGTTGTATGGATATCTTTCTACGATCTGAAAAAAAAAAATAAATAAAATAAGAGGGGATGGGGAGACGGCGAGCAAAGCTTTATTTGAGCGGCGTTAATGACGATGATAAGGACTTCACCGATTTCTCCTTGCATCAGAGGTGCGGAGACAGTGTAGCGATGAGTCATATTATGCCAAGAATGAAGGGTCATTCTTGAATTTTTATGGACAGAAATATACAATAACGACAATTTTAGGCCCTTGACAGAAATTTGCAGCAGAGAGATACAACGAAAAAAGAAACATGGAAATGGCTAGAAGCAGGAGAGGCCCCTTTCATGGCATAGCCAAAGATACATTACATCTGACCGTATAGCCCAGAACGCTTTTCCGGACTCTGAGAGCCGGTTTTAAAGGGTTAGAAGCCACACATTCTATAAAACTCATCCACTGTATATTTTCAACAGGATTGGTTCACAACTCACGTGACACGTCCCCTAACATCGCCAACGTGCACAACCCTATCTCTTAGTAGTGAAGTAAGATAATAGGCCACTGGCCTATGGACGGTTCAATTACTGCTCAACTGACTTCCCTCCAAGGAGCGCGTGTCTTCCTGAATATACTGGCCCTTTCAGGGGCGGGAAAGTGCCCCTAGCGCTCTTGCACATGTGTCGAAGCTTCAAACGAAGAAAAAAAAAACATAATTTAAACTTCAAAATGGGCACTCTGCAACGTTTATTGTAATAAGACCCCACCAAAGCAACAGATGCGTTCGAGATAAGCGCGGGACGTCGACAAGTGCCGGGATATGAAATCAAGCGATAGTCGACTATCATCAAGTGCCCGCGGGAGCCCTTATCTCACCGTATGACAGTACTACTGCGAAATCTTTTAATTGTTCTTTGATTAAAGTGCAAATCAGCTAGCTATTCTTTTCACCGCAGACACGCTGAGAGTGAAGTGCATCATGCGTAACAATGTAACTGGGTACGACATCAACCTCTCCATGGAAATAAATTGAAATTGAATGCGCTTGGTGTCCCGTTAAGGGAGGGATAACGTATCACCATCGTTTCGCAATTCAAGTCTGTATCGCGGCAAGTAGACAGTTTGGTTTCCGATATGATAGTGTACTATGAGCATGCCTTTTCGTGCTAAATAGTTTCATTAATTCCCCGAGAGAGCTTTTGTAACGGAGTTTTGCTAAATTATGCTTGTCTTAGTTCCATAAGTTAAGCAGTTTTCAAACTAAGCCGCATTAGACGAAGCTATGCAATCTTGCGCTCTGCTGTTCGTCGGGTTCCCGTGTTAAGTTCAGTAAACGTCACAAAAAGCTGTTCATTTTAATTTCAGAAGACAGCACGTCGAGCGAAAAGTAGCTGATGGTATCTGTTTTGCTTATGATTTATATTAGGCTTTCGAGTGTAAACAACCGGCTACATAAACGACCAAACACGATTCAATCATAATACGAGCAATAACCCGGAAACAAAAGTTTTATCATTGAAACAAATTTTCCTAATCATCCCCCCAGCAGTAGCCTCAATTAAAACGGCGAATACCCTACACGGCTGAAGCATATTATTCCCCACGCTACAAAGAAAGAAACAAGTACAAAAAGTGCATAGAATAAGGGTTTTCACGTGCAAAATAAACATCGACTATGAATGGCGCCGTAGTGGAGGGTTCCGGTTTAATTTCAACACCAGTGGATTTTTAAAAACGTGCGCTGACATCGCGGGGTACGCGGAAGCTTGCTTTTCGCCTCCATCGAATCACGGCCGTCGCATCCGAGATCGAGAACAGCCAACTTCAGAGCTCAGCAACCGTGAGGCTTGACTGCTTCCACTCCACAGTGGAGCAGAAAGAACAGAGCGCCCCACTTTCGCTTGCTATTTTAATTTTCAAAGATGTTCATTTTAATTAACAGTAGAAATCGCTCCTTTAATTCACGCATGCTTTCCCATCTAAGAACGCGACGCACCTCGTCGCTCTAAGCTAACGACCTCAGAGAGCACTCCTATTGTGGGATGTTACTTCTCACCTTTGGCCGCTAACAAGGATCTTGATATCCGTAGAGCGAACCCCGAAACGTGCGTACAGACGCCGCAAGTCCGACAAGGCTCTCAGCGTTGTCGAGGAACAAACATGGGCTACCGCCATCGCGCAAGCATCCAGCTGAAACACGGCGCCCTCTGACCTATTTCAAGATACGGGCTTCCCCTCCTGGTCCGCCCGACGGGAAACAAAGGGACATTAGCCACAGCCAAATGCGATCTGCGGAACTGCGACAGCAAAAAGTGATGGTGGCGACACGTGATAAGGAGCGCAGGCCCCAAGAACACTCGGCTGCGCAGGGGCGGGGCTACACTTTTGTGTGTGCACCGTTAGGAGACTGTGCGTGGCGGCGTGATAAACTGGATAAGCCATAAGAGGTGTTGGATAAGCGCGGTCGTAGAGCGGCCGTCGAGCGAGCTGGGTACGCGAGCAGCCGCCGGCGAAGCACAACAGTGTGCGCTTTGTACAGGGGTGAGCACTTATGCAGGGCGCTGACACCCAGGGCACAGGTACTAGCTTCCGGGAGCAATGCCCTCGATCAAGCGCACCTGCGTAGTACAGCTGGATACAATAGGAAAGGGTACACGGGAGCGCGTGGCCTTCACATTTCGGAGATCGCTGCCACCATCAAAAGACGAGAGCATGTTCAGAAACGGCACCCGACCAACCTTGCACGCGCCTTTACCGCTGATTTCTTTCATCTGTCGGTGGCAGTTCTTTAGAAAGAGTGGAGACCACACACTCTTGTGTGCCCTCTCATATTGTATCTATATACCTGTACAGAGCGTGTCGGCACAATGTCATTAGCAGGCAATCTTCAGTGCCCCAGAAGCGCTTGAATGTTTTCATCCCCCCCGCCATCCGTAAAAACCATTGCCGTCAGCCGTTTGGGCCATGAAAATTATGGGACCGCATTTTGACAGAGGCGCGCATTCTGGTAAAAACACGCTTTACTTATAAGTACTCTGAAAGTAGCTGATTTGAATGGCACATGCGATGTGTGGCTTTGACACAGCGCGGATGCGTGTTCCTCTATAATCACTGATTTTAATATTACCCTGAGGCAGAGCTGGCGCCAGCGCCAATGCGAGTTCCTTGAAGGAGTACAGACACCTAATTTTTTGGGTTCGAGTTTTATTATTTCTAATGATGCGTAAGACAATGCTGTACACAGATCACCTCATGATATTCGCCTGCGACCACGCCGAATAATTTATAATCGAATTTATTTTCTCGCCTGTTTCGGTTTCGGTTTCAGCAGCCGAGCGGTGGCTGTGACGTCAAAGTCAAGTTTGGATCTCGTGAGGGATGAAAGGAACAGCGATGTAATCGTTCCTGTGTTGTTTTAATTCACTACAACTCCAAATATAACTTGCCTTACGAACAGGGATTACAAGTGAAGAGTCAGCGATGACGTACACCGCGAGTGACTTGATTGTGACGTCACAGCCTTTTCTCAGCTGCTCAAACCGAAATCGAAACGGGGAAGAAAAAAATTTTTGATCATAAATTATTGCGCCGTCGTAGCTAAAATTCACGTGGTGATCCATATAGAGGAATGACCTTGAGCAGAGAAGAACACACACAAAAAAAAAAGATAAAAACGGCCCATAGTAATAGTAAGCTCCTGAAATTGAATATGCCGACTACAAATAGCAATACATGGGCATGCCGGAATGCACGTAAGTGTAAAGGAGCAAAAAATTTAGCTATATATGAGGCGTAGTCTTGTCTCTTTCTGCACAGATGTATGACAAACCATCTAAACCAAATTTTTTTCCGCTGTGCCACACTCCCTTCAGAAAATAAATATTTAAACAAGGATTTTATCACTTAAACTTCTCTTTTTGCTGGAAATGTTGAAAATAGAAACGTTCCATTTGTGTTTTCTGCTACTGCGTTTTTGCGACTATACGGTTTTCACACCACATATTTTCGCGCTCCGAGGAACACGTGTGTAAACGCAGTGTGCCAGATATCACTATGTCCTGGAGCTGAGTAAATGGATTTCGCGAAGAAAAACATCGACCAAAAAGCGGAGGCCTGTACGACCGGAAGTAAATAACTGTTTTTTTCATGCTGAGAAGTGGATCTTTCGGACACGCCCGTTAATGAATGCGTGAAATCTGCGGGTAAAAAGTTGGGGTAGCCAGACTCTCGCTTTTGAAAGTAATTTCAGCTTTTAAAAATATATATTTTGTTTATTACACCATCGAAGACCACAATAATCGCTGACGCGTGCTCTTTTTTTTTTTTTTTTACCCAGGATGAAACGAATTGTGCCGATAGCGGTTCAGATATCTTGCCATCCACCTCTTCTTAGCCACTGATGACAAATGTGCTACCCTGATCACGTTGAACAGCTCACAGACCCGTTCTTCACTGAATCACTATTCCGGTGCCCACATCTGAGAAGAAACAGCGTTTGTGGAAAGAGTTAGCTCAGTAATACTGATATGTGAGCTCGAAGAAGCCTAAGCCTCTCGCAAGAAATATCCTACCGGACCAGTATTATTGGCCCTGTACTTAAAAAGGGGGGTATCTGGGCGTCTGAGATTCCTCCGCCTTCCTCATCTTCCAACAATATTTAAAAAGGGACTGAGACCCCCGTGCTCAAATGTAGAGACTGAATCAATCCGAAGCTGATAGCCATGTTTACAGCGTCAGCTAACGAGTTTCGCGTTATTTCGAACCCTATAGTAGTACCTCATGCGTTCCACAGTTAACGTCACGTACTCGTGCGACGCATGTTGTTTCATCTAGCGCTGTGCAGCAGACATCGTCGTCTTCACCGCCGAGCCCAGGCAAGAGAGCACTGTCTGTTGACCCACTACAGCCCCGACCGTTACAGTGTAAAAATTACTGGCCGTTTGGTCACAGTGACAAAGCTTGTAAGTTGGCTACGCGCTGCCGAGTTGGCGGCGGTAATCATGCATCAGACCTTTACACTTCCGAGATGATTAGCTGCTGCATTTACCGCTGCGATCACACAGCTGGCGACCAATCTTGTCCAAAGCATGCGGATGAACAGGATGTCTTAGACATCATTCACCGTGACAGGTGCTCGCGAGCGGATGATTTCGCCGTAATGACCAGAAGACAGAGTTCGTATGTAAATATTATCCGCACGACCACTCCTGATGTTGAGGCAAGCATAACAAAGTCGGGTGTTGCTGCGGTGGAGAAGGCTGTTGTTGATGTGCTTGACCGCATGGTCAGTACACTCAGCGATGCATTGTCACAAGTCGTTTCCGCGCAGGCTACTTCATCTGCTATAGGCACCGTAACTCCGTCTTCCTGTCCTCCGTCCTGTGTAACTGTAGACGACATCAAACAAGCACCTCTTCTGCTCCCACTCCTGTGGCTGTATCCTGTCTCCCTCTCAAACGTTTGCCAGCCAGACATTGAGATGACTTGTCCATCTCAAAAGCGTCGTGCTTTCTCCTCTCCTTCTAAATCGAATCATCAGCACGTCACGACTAAGAAAGGTTAACTAGCAGTTATAAAGTAATCAGATGTGTTGTAAGAGGCTGTTGCTGCCTCATTTTAAAGCAATAACTATGGCTAAATCTCTGTACTCCAATAGAATTGTCAACCTATCTCATCTTTCCACGACCTACAGTAGCTTTTTCTTAAACTTACTCCGGACATTATCTTACTAAAGGAAACCTGATCTCTACTAATCGTTCTTTTCTGAGTTAAAAAAAAAATATCGTGCTTTTAGAGTTGATGACCCAAACGACAGGGGTGGGGACTTGGTAACATTGATTTCAACTAAACTGTTCCATCGCATGAAAGTTTTTCGTGAATTTATGCGACCTGTACGTCTACTTGCAATTTAAATCCTTGTTCCGCAGTGGGCCCCTGTTATAGTTTCAAATGTCTACTTCCCCTCATGTGTCACTAAGACGAACGGCTAAGACGCTTTACTGCATAATAATTCAAATGTAGTTTCAGCTGGGGACTTCAGTTCGCATCATTTTATTTGTGGTTTCAGAACAGACTATAGCTGCAGATACTTTGGTCTTGGATGTCAACAAATGATGTACATTGTTACAATAATCGTGCCAGTACCTGTATGAGGGCAAATTCTCATTCAGATATTGATTTAACGTTAGCTACTATAATGGTATTGGAGTACCTATGTGGTCTACGATTAACTGCGGTACGTCAACTGACCACTACTCAGTCACTTTCACCATTGCGTGCAGTCCGCTTAGACCAACTTAGTTGTTGTTGTTGTTTTTTGTCGCGATTTTTATTGTGTTGTGTTGGGTTTATTGGCGAATAAGCAACTGAGGCCATCATGCGCCAAGTTCGAGGATAAGAAACCAGCTTAGTGTATGGATTGTAATTTGTTTTAGGTTATACTGTGTGTATGATGGCTTCTTTAAAAGAACTAATAATGCAGAATAAGGTGATAAGGGCATTTTCACCTAAAATCAACGCTGGAGTGAAAAGGAAAGTATTCGTTGTAGAACTGTGTGAAATCTTTTTTTCTTAGTGCTTCAAATTTTTTACATGAGTATAAGACATGGTTTACAGTGAGGCAGCAATATTTATTGCCTCAGAGCATCAGTGGGGTATGAGATGAAGGATGAAGAAATGATTAAATGAATGGTGAAAGTTTGGCGGATTTTATAAAATCAAGGAGTTAGCGATGCTGTGGTCCCTTCGTCCAGGTGATATACGAGGCAGGATTGCTTGTTGATATTCCAGCTATCGTTAGGTGCCGAATTCGTGTCGGTTTCAGTGCTGGGCAGTCCCACAGCAAGTGGTGAATGTTAGCAAGGTACTAGGCCAACTGTTTCTCATCAAAAATTTGTCAATACTACACTGCTCAAGAAATTTCTAGGTGAGACCTTCTCATCCCCTTCCCCCTGTGATAAATCGAATTGCGGTCCTCAGTTATTGTCTTCAGTGTTAGATGCAACTTGGCAATCAGTGTTTATAATTCAGTCTGCCATTAAAAACAAGACTTCTTCGAGCTGGTGGAATGAAGATTGGGAAAAAGCCTATCGTCAGAGAAAACCGCATGGGAGCGCCTAGCCCATAGCCAGTGCCCAAACAACTGGAATAATTACAAATTCTTTGCAGCTTCATTTAAAAGAGCAATATCTTAGGTTAAGGATGAACATAATGCAAGTCTGAATCCCTATTTGTCTAAGTCAGTCAACCGGAAATATCTATATACATACAAGGAACGTACTAAGTGTTGTCCTCCTTTCATTACGTCCAGTCCACGGTATTCTCGCCCCGAGAAGAAAAAGATCAACTGGAATTAATAGCTCAAGCCCTTACTGTGTGTTTTCAATCTCGCAATGCCTTTCCTTTAGCCCAATCTCATTTAAGTACAGACTTCACTGAGGTGTCTGCATTCGAATTAGTGTTTGTGGTTATTTGCCTGCGCTCTACTGCCCCTGGGGTTGACCGAGTATCAGTTGTCGCGCTGAAAATACTAAAGCAAGACTTTGCCCCCACCCTCTTGCAGATTGTGAGCTGGTCTTTGGAAAAAGCCCGGATACGACAAGATTGTAAAACATCGAAAATAATTTTACCTCTAAAAGACCAGGAGGAGGATTTTGATTCGGCCGATTGCTCTGACTTCAAATTTATTAAGCTCGTAGAACAGGTAGTCTTCAGCCGCCTCATGACTCATGTTCTTACTTTTCCAGGCTTTAGCGATACTCATATTGGTTTTCAACGTAGATGTCCGATTTGGATGCGCACATAGACTTGAAGAGCCATATTAGAGTTGCTAGGAGGGAAAAAGAGGTATCAGTTATAGTTACTTTGAATATAACAAAGACGTACAATAGTCTAGAGCACAGCATTTTGATCCATAAACTAGCAGGTGTACAGCTTCCTGTGTACCTCTTCGCGTGCATAAGGAAGATTTTAAAGGATAGATCATTATTTTGCACTAAGGGTACGTTCGAGTTTTGACACGTACGCAAAGTTTAGATGCGTTCCACAAGGCTGCGTCCTCTCGTCGTTATTGTTTAATATACTGCTAATGTGTGATATGCGATAAGGGACAAGGCGGGCAACATGATCACTAATATGGACAAGATAGTCAAAGTAGCCGAGGAGTTCTATACAGATCTCTACAGTAGCCAAAGTAGTCAGGACCGTAATGAGATTGGCGGTAGGGAAAAACAGTCAGACGTTCCACCAGTAACGAAGGACGAGGTCAAGAAAGCACTAGAAACTATGAAAAGGGGGAAATCAGCTGGAGAGGATCAGATAACTACAGATTTGCTGAAGGACGGGGGGGATATCGTGCTAGAAAAACTGGCCACCCTGTATACGCAGTGCCTGGTGTCATCGACGGTACCAGAAGCATGGAAGAATGCAAACATTATCCTCATTCACAAGAAAGGGGACTCTAAGGACCTTAAAAATTACAGACCAATCAGCTTACTGTCTGTTACGTATAAGGTATTTACTAAGGTAATCGCTAATAGAATCAGGACAACCTTAGACTGCAATCAAGCAAAGGATCAAGCAGGGTTTCGGAAATGGTACTCTACTATCGATCATATCCATACCATCAATCAGGTGATAGAAAAATGCTCGGAATATAACCAGCCCTTATACATAGCATTCATTGATTACGAAAAAGCATTTGACTCAGTTGAAACCTCGGCGGTGATGCAGGCATTGCGAAATCAGGGGGTAGACGAGCCGTACGTGAAAGTGCTGGAAGATATATATAGTGGCTGCACAGCAACCATAGTTCTACATAAAGAAAGCAACAAAATTCCCATAAAGAAAGGTGTTAGGCAAGGAGACACAATCTCCCCAGTACTATTCACAGCTTGTTTAGAGGAAGTATTCAGAGACTTGCAATGGGAGCAGTTAGGGATAAGGGTAGATGGAGAATACCTCAGTAATCTGCGATTTGCTGATGACATTGCCTTGCTAAGCAACTCGGGGGATGAACTGCAAATAATGATTGATGACCTAGACAGAAAAAGTAGAAAGGTAGGCTTGAAAATCAATATGCAGAAGACTAAGGTAATGTTCAACAGCCTCGGGAAGGAACAGCAGTTTACATTAGGTAGCGAAATACTGGAAATAGTAGGCGAATATGTGTACTTAGGACAGATAGTAACTGCAGATCCGGACCATGAAAAAGAAATATCAAGAAGAATAAGATTGGGATGGAGCGCATTTGGCAAGCACTCGCAGATTATGACTAGCAGCTTACCGGTATCGCTCAAGAGGAAAGTATACAACAGTTGCATCTTGCCTGTACTCACCTATGGGGCTGAAACATGGAGGCTAACCAAGAGAGTTCTACTTAAGTTGAGGACAACCCAGAGGGCTATGGAACGAAAAATGGTAGGGGTAACATTAAGAGATAGAAAGCGTGCAGAGTGGGTCAGAGAAATAACTCAAGTTACCGACATTCTAGTGGAAATTAAGAAGAAGAAATAGACATGGGCAGGACATGTAGTGCGAAGAGAGGATAACCGATGGTCGCTTAGGGTAACAAACTGGATTCCAAGGGAAGGAAAGCGTAGCAGGGGGAGGCAGAAAGTTAGGTGGGCGGATGAGATTAAGAAGTTCGCAGGGGTCAAGTGGGGGCAGCTAGCACAGAACCGGGTTAAGTGGAGAAATATGGGAGAGGCCTTCGCCCTGCAGTGGGTATAATCAGGCTGATGATGATGATGATGATGATGAATGTGTGATACCCCTATTCATCTGGCCGCTAAAGTTTATGTGCATGCGGTCGATACTGCTTTTTTCGCTTCTGCCATAAATATTCACAGTCTGCATCATTTGTTGCAAGAGTGTCTAAATGATCTGGAAATTTGACTGGACAGCTTAAAGTTAGCTTTAAATGTGAACAAATATGCCGCCTTCATTTTCCCACAGGCATCCCCTGTCAACATTTCTTTGTATCATTCTACCCTAATCCTGCAGGTTTATACTGTTAAATACTTGGGTATAATATACCACTTGCAGTTAGACTGGCAGCCCCAACTTAGAAGCATTGTGCCTAAAGGTGAGTGTGCCCTTGGTCGGTTGGTGAGGGTCGGCAACAAAAAATTATGGTATGCGCCGGGGATCTCTGCTCTTTCTTTATAAGACCTACGTCCGACCAATACATGAATTTGGCTCCGTTCTCTTTTCTGGCTTACAACCCATGTTTCTTTTCGAGCGATGCGCTCTGCACCTTTGCTTATAGGTCTGCCTAAAACAGCGGCTAATGCTGTGCTGTACTTGGAAGCGCGGATGCCTAATCTAAATCGCGAGCTAAGATCTAAGCGGAAGCATCGACCGCGGCTGCAGCCGATGGCTAACTCTCGTGAAGCTTGGCTCGTGGATAACTGAATCTCTGCATTTTTTTATACCTACTCTCGGTAGAGGTCGCAACATTTCTTCTACATTGTTTCGAAAATAACGCCATTAGTTTTAACAATAATCCTTCTTCGCTCTCTAAAACCCGAGCCGAAAAAAAAATTAAAAAGTCGGTCGCTATACGCAAAGGATAGAGCATATTTATTCTGCGTATGCGCCAACACTTACGAAATGTCGACGCTCGTGCTATATTACTAAAACTCCGGAGAAGCCAACAGCGACAGAAACAGAGTAAAGCACAGGGCAATTCTATTTTCCTAAATTGGAGTGCTATGTATTTGTGGTCATTCAATCAGAACAAGCTTGTTTTTCTTACAACATTACTAATTTCTATTTCGTTCATTAGCGGAGCAGTTTAATTGATTATTATAGTTCCCTCCTTCGTTCACTTTCAGAGTAATTTATAACTAAACCTCGCCCTTTTTGAAACCACATTTCCTTGCAAAAATTTATTTACACTTGTTTACTTCTACAACGCCTTCATCGCATTAACCCGTCAGAACTGTTCAGAAACGCTACCTTTGTCATCGATGTCAAAAGTAATATAAAACTGGGTTAACATGGTGTTCAAAATGTACCGCCAACCGCTTTCCCTCTGCTCTTCTTTTTTCCTTCTCCACCTGTGCTGTAATCACTAGGAACCCATTCCCTACAGCCGACACACCAGACACCATTCCCAACTCCTACCACTCGCGGGGGAGATTGGAGGGTCTCCCTGGGCCCGCCGTCTCGGCTTCGAGGTTTAGGCCATAGTGACCGTATCCGAACCACTTAGTAAATGCGCCGAAATGGGCTCCAACTGCAACGATAGGTGATACCTCGCCAGTTTACGGCTTGATCGAAATGCCGGTGGAATCTGGCAATAGAAAATATTCCCTGATCTACTGGACAACTAAGTATACCAAGCGCAGCGATCATTAGATAAGGTCTACTCTTAGAGGCTGAGCTCTTATATGGTTATGATGTTCACAATCGCATCACACCACTCCTCTTCTGGAGAAGTTAAAAGGGCGACAGTAAGTGCAAACTCATTTTACGGTGGTGGTCAAAAAGAACAACACCAAAAACTATGGGCGCATTCACGACCATATAAACATGTGGCAATGTTTTTAGACATTAATAATAAGCGTTTACGTGAGCCATAATTACAGTTTTTTTTCTTTATAGCATCAAACTTTCATTTCTATCCATATTTAAATTTCCCAGCACGGAGACAAAAGATCGAAATGAGGCGAAATAAAGTACTTCAATCATGCTTTCAAAATCAAATATCCCAGTATACAGCGAAATGGCACATGAACGAACTTCAACCATCCCTAAAAAAAAAATGATTGTTAAAATGAAAGTTCGCTTAAACTAAATAAGTGCGTGGAAGCTTGTTTCCATTAACTACAAGAAACAACTGGTATTCAATACATATCACAACCGATCTATTTGTCACCGCTCATTTACAACCAAAGAATGCAGCAACCTTTTACAGCACATATGAACTTTGAACTGCAGTACTGTGTCCAAGCTGTCATGAACCTTGTCAGGCACAATGGCCAGCTGCAGGGGAGCAACTACCTGCAGTTTCTCCAAGCAGATCACTGCTTCAACAGATCATGGTTAACCAGCATGTATACAAAAGCCTTTTTTGGAGCTAAACGTTCTTCTAGGGCTGAAGCTCTGGCTATAACTGGCTATGGCTGTGGAGCCAGTTAAGCGTGCAAAGCCAGCTATGGACTTTTCATCGCGCGGTAATGAAGCGTAGTAGTCAAAGTAAAGATATGCAACATAACTTAGGCCGGGGCCTCTTGAAGTGCTGCCTGGGAGACAGAGGAGCTAGGACGCCGTGGAAAATGTTCGTAGAATTTTGTTAAAATGACAGGCGTCTGCATAGTGTTCAATGGAGCTTCGTTAGAGGGTTTCAGAAAGTTCGTACAACTGAATACTTCGTTTAAATGACGTTCGTTAAACTGGTATTCTACTGTAATCGTGTGAAGACAAAATTAATGATACAATATACACTTTTATCCTAAAAATGAATTTAGTGCGAGTATACTGTAAAAGAAAATGAGTCCACCAGTTATCAGCTGTGATTACAGCGGCTTAACTACGCGTTTGTAAGTTTCAGCTTTTTGTAGTTACTATTCTTCCTACTTCCTGTAATTATTCTTCCATGCTCATCAGTGTTGGTTACGTACGACCCAGCTGAAGCACTCGGAAGGATTCGTGATTCGATTCGGCCAACCTAAACCTGCTACACTAAACTTGTTAATCACCGCTGCCAATATCCTACTTATGCATCTAAATTACTTATTCATTTTCTTTGTCGAGGGCTTACGCTGTTCAATAAGTTTAATGGGAGAATGCAGGAAAGTATCGATGGCCTTATTTTTCGATGTCATCTACAGCTACAAACAGGTTTACAAAAGAACACTCGGAATTAACGATGTTTTCTCGTCGTCTTATCGTTATGAACTTGAGCAAAAAAAAAATGTCCTTAGAACAGAAGAAAAGAAGAAATAATTGTTGCTATGAAGCATCATTATTTATTCGGAACGAAAGCAAGCGGAAGGCGGAAAGGCATTTGTAATACCCTTTATCAGGGAGATGAAATATTGTGCGAGCAGTGATTTTTCCCGTCATATCATTTGTATGCAGCGAATTTCTGTCCTTACATCGGTCCACAGTCTCCCTCAATCCTTTTATTGGCCATGAAGCTTTGCTGAAAGTTTGATAGGGACAGGAGAAACTGAACCTGGCCCCTAGCGAACGCGCAACTTAGCGAATGCGCCCCTAAAAAAAACAAGGGTAACTTAGCTTCTAATCATTCCTTACAGCTAGAGTTCCTATAACAACAAGCATTTAGTATTCCTGTTGCCCTTTATAGGGCCGTCATATAAATAAATTTCTCCCGTGTTCTTGAAGCATCTAGCGCAGAAATCTGTGGCAGGTCCGACGTTATTCAAGGACTCTGCCAGATCCTGATACGCCGCAGAATTTCAGCGACTGCAACTCGCGACCTCGTATCTTCCGTGTTTATTCGCCCTATCAGTAATATTCTGAAACTTTTCATATTCCTCAGACCAACAGTCAGTTTCACTGAATCTGTGATTCGAATTCAGCCACCAATAAATAACGCGGGCCAACGTTCACTTGAAATGCTTTATGGTTTTTAAATGAGCAAGTTGCGCTTTCCATGGCCTCCTTAATGTTTTCTTTAAAACCTGTGGAGAATTCTTCTGTGCAGGCATCCTCCATTCGTGCTTTTAAAAACTGTCCAATCAATGCGCTTCATACGTTTGACTAAAGGGGATGCTGCATGGCCGGCAATGATCAGGTAAGTTAGAATATGGTCGCTGTCATGAGTTTCTACATCTGAAAACCACTGGACGCGGCTGATAAGCACTACGCCGTTTGGCCCTGGAGATCACAATTTCAGCGTGGAACACGGGGGAGTTTAGCAAACGCCGCCTCAGGGCACTGGATCCTGAACTGCGCCTCCGCCTTCCCCATTCAGATTGCTCGTCGAGAAGCAACGTTGCTGTGCCGTTTCTGGCTCGATGTTGCGTTCACCAACAAGTATGCTTTCAGGATTGCAACGGCCGACAGCCCTGCCTGTGGAAATTGTGGCTGTGCACAATCTCTTATATGAATACCCTGCATTTGTGAGTAAAAGATATAAGCTGCGTTGTGCGCTGGACCGCCTCGATCCTCGCCCTTTAACGGCGGATAAGATCATTGGTCCGTGGCCACGGCAGCAGTCGACAGTATTTAAAGCATACAGGGCACTGTTTAGTTTCCTTACAGCCACCGGTTTGTGCGACAAACTCTGTGCTCCACGTCCCTTTTATCTTTCCCTCTTTAATCCCCTTATCCCTTTTCCCCAGTGTGGGTAGCCAAACGGAGACCTTTCTGGTTAACATCCCTACCTTCCATCCTCATTCCTATCTATCTTATGGTTTTTGTTTTTCTCGTGTGCTTGTTTTATTCACGCGGTGTCCTGCTGTATGTAAGATTCGTTTGATCCTGCATTGCTTTGTAATTTTCACCACTCTTCCTTGCAGTTTTTATCGTGTTCGCAAGTTGCCACCCGGCCCAAAATATTTTTCTCTTCTAAATAATCGTGCGTCTTCATTAGGTGTTGCTCCTCCTTTTATTTGTTGCTTGGAGGGTGTTTAAGAGGAGAATGAAGCTAGAGGCTAAGTGCCTGAGGAGGCACTAGCCCGATTAGTATGAGTTTCACAACAATATACAAAACACAGCTGGGTCAGTAGTACAGATATATAAAACTGCACTAGAGATTTGAAGCGTTATTGACAGAGTCTATATATATTCGTTTTGTGTACTTTTTTTATTGTAGTCACAGAGTTGAAAAACTGCTCAAGTGTGTGTGTAAAGTGCACTGTACAAAAATTTGTCGATGTCTGTGGCGCCAGCGCTCACAGGTTGAGCAGCTTCCGGCTTTTCTCCCTCATGACGTACTTCTGAACTTTTCCCGACACCGTCTTCGGAAAAGTGTCGACGAACAAAACGTACTTTGGAATTTTGAAGTGGCTCAACTGCAATGGAGAAAGGGTATATGAAAAACCATGCCAATGCACTATTTTATATATGCCCTTATACGCAGCAGTCATGCACGTCGTAGCCATCTAGTGTATATGCGCTCTATAAACTAGCCTGATGTCATTTGTGAAAAATTACTGGTAGGGATGAATATATAAAAGGTGCACTGAAGACAATTTTCAGCTAGTCTTTTTGTGGCGGAAGCTCGACCTGCACACTCCGCGTATAATTATAATCTTCGAATTGGGTTTTCTCTATGGCCGACTTCCAAGTTACCGTCGTATTAAGTCCCTAATCCCGCCTTAAAAAGGAAAAAAAAAGGCTCATTGCAGAGACTAGGAGGAAGGAGCCAGCCAACGCGCAGAGTGCCTTTCGGACAATCGTGTCGGAGCTTGCTGCTCTGGCATCAGTGAACTAAGACGCGGTACTTATCTTCTGAACACAATCCACTTGCCCCAGGCTTGCTTAGGGGATATTTTCTCCGAGTCGCAAATATGCAGCGGTTTTATCAGAATACTATTCACGTCATGTCCAAAAACATTTATGAAGATTACTTTAGTGCTGTTCATTTGCCATCGCTAGTAACGACGAGGTTGAGTCTCGCGAAAGCAATCGGCCCACTCGTACTTTTATTCCGTCCATTTGTTGTCTGCGAGTGGACTATTCACAGAGACTGGAAAAAACAAATTAAACCAACAAACGAAATGTTCTGGAATGCTCTCTAGTGCACTTCGAAGCTATCTGTCCTTAAAAATTACTTTCCCCCTGTAGTTGTTTCAGCAGCATGATATATGTTAGTAGTGCGCTTAACAAAAAGCAGAGATTAAAGCAGTCTTAGATTAAATTTAAGGGATTTCAAGACATGCAGAATTGCAACCCAGAAAAACTAGATGCCGTTGAAAAGAATTGATGTTTGGGCACGACAATAAGCCGTGAATTATAAACGTACTGGAGAAAAAAAGACACCAGTGACGAAGAACAGAGCCACGGAGCGCTTGTGATGCATATCTGCACTTAGACCAATTGCGCTGAACTCGGAACTTTTCAGTGTTGTGCATGTGGTGCACTGCTTGGAAATGCACGGGCACGGTGAACGGAAACAGACGGGTAGGGTTAAACACTTGTAACACACCTTTCCCTTGCAGAAATTTTTTATGTCCTCTTCAGTTGCGTTGCATCCTGCCTTCAGCATTATCCACGCACAAGCTTCTTCGCCAAGCCTCTTGTCAGGAACTCCGACGACCTAAGGGCATGCGAAAGGTCATTTGTTACTTGACCACAACCATGACTGCCAGTGCTGCAATTGCTTTATTATATATCAAATCGTTGAGCATTGTGTGCACTCAACTATTATCAAATCGGGTTGCGGTGGGAAATTAACCAAACGAGCCTACCAACCGGGCAAAGAAGTACACATATGTAGAAAATATTTTCATAACGAATAGTCTTTATATATGAAACCATCCCAGGTAAGGTGTGTGATGGTTACGAACTTTATATTGTTGTTTGGTTATAAATACTGCCAATTGCACATTTCTATTTCAGCATTGGAAGTGACAAAAATTAGAAAAATTATTTCAGGACGGAAATAAACAGCGGCAGATTTAGGCAAAAAAAAAATGATAGGCAATCCTATGACACTGTTATCGAATGAGGGAAGCAAATAATGTCAGCAAGTATTGCACTAGCATCGAGCAACACAGACGATGAGAAACTAATTGAAACTAAAGTTGAAATCTTTCATCCTTGTTCAACATCACTGGTGCAAGAATGTCTAAACTGGCTTGATCACTGAAGCCCTGTACCACGTCTACAAGCGAAGTTAGTGACACCCGATGCAAACAAATGTTCACCAAGTGACTTACACTCCAGACACGGGCGTATATGATACAAAAATAAAGATATATTGAGCACCCTGAGTTTGAGACCTCCAATGAAACTTCTGTGGCAAAATTCCTATGGTTAATCAAAGGACAGGAAGAATTTTTCTACCTGCGAAATTGCTGAGAAAGCTGTACAGCCTTCCTTTCTACTCCACCTATGGGCATTGCCCTAAACATTAGACCAACAGTTTTCACTTCGAGCGGTTGATCGATTCGGCCTCGCCCTACCACCTGCTATGCTTGCCTGCCATCCTGGTCATCTCAGATGGCAGAGCGACTGTCCCGAAGATGCGGTGGTCCTTAGTTCAAACGCCGTATCAGCAATAATTTCTCTTAATACAAAATTTCTCAAAAGTTCTACAGCTTTCCTTTGTAGCCGTATCTAACCATGTGTAGATGTTAATAAGTGATTTCTCACTTATTGCGAA
>JAJIZL010021126.1:280420-291180 GCA_023969395.1 Amblyomma maculatum | reverse complement strand
AAACATTGGACCGAGAAATGGTGCGCACCGAAATAAGCTAAGACGTTATCTAGAGGGCTGGCGAAGAATTAGAGTTGAAAAGTTTACTATTATGACTGCTTTCTCTGTTAGAAAGCTTTATAGCCTAACGTAACCATACAAGTCCTTTACACTTTCGGAAATATTCGCGTGGATGAAGCAGTGCAAGGAATTGTGGGCCGCACAGAGGTGAACGAAAAATTATCCGACCAAACGGCCCTATAGGCACTATAGAGTATACGTCACACAGCGGCCCCGCACACTGTCGCTCGCATTGTTGTGCCAAATAAGCCGATAAGAACTGTAATAATCCAGTCTTAACAACTGGAGATAGTCTTGGTAAATAACACTCCCCCCTTCCTCCCTTCCTTACGGCGCGGTTCCGGTGTCGACGCAGCTGCGGCTGAAAGTCAAGCGTGGCGTCCGCCGGGTATACGCGACGCTGCGCTGACGGAAAGATGCATAGCAAAATGGCAAGAAAAATGATGTGTAGAGCTAGGATATCTGACAGAATATAGGCTACAAATTATTTTCGTGAAATAACGATGTATTGAAAAATGAAAATCTTCCTCTGTTCGCCTTGATTGCTCCTACCACTGTGGGCAAAATCCGAGGATTCCATTCCCCTCAGAGGACTGGATCGAGGTCTGAAGCAAAGCAGTGAGCTTTCCTTAATGCGCTGAACACAGAACATTTACACAGCAGGTGTTGAATCATCCCATTACAGGAGCATGTGCAGAGGTGAAAATATACTACTTTGTAAATGTAACGCCGTGGCATATACAGCAAAACAGACTTTCTTTATCTTGTGGAAGATGCGCGAAAATATGGCGTTTAGACTACTGGTCGACGTTTTCCGAGAGACCGGTCGAGAATAATACATCTAGCTAGATGCGAAGAAATGGGAAAACTTAAGGCACTGCTGCTAGCTCTCCAGTTGGAAATTGTTCCAACAAACCTCAGCGAACGAGTAATGCAAAGAATGCGCTGCATGCGTGGCGGGCTCTACACATGAAAAATATCCATGCGAATTCAGCAGTGTCTTGCAATGAAGCCAGCGAATGCGTCTCCTATTTCCGACAATTAACTCGCAGGAACTTCTAACACCAGCCAAGGCATGGTACGGTATCTTTATTCGGAAAAATCACCGTATTCTTGGTGGTATAAAGATTTGAACTTGTTAACATCCCTAATAGGGAATCGGTAGTATAAGAGGGCACACTGGGATACAGCTACTGGTCAAAGCGATAATCTGACTCGTGGTGCAATGCGCCTAACCCTTCGCAGGTATAAACCAAATGGGAAAGAAATGGGGATAGAGATTAACAAATCGCGCAGATAAAAAAAAAAAAGCGGAGACTAAGAAAAACAAATGTATCGCGCAATGTGTTTCTCCCTCTCAGCTTTTTCTCTTTAACCTAAACTGGCACTATAAACCCAATGTTTCCGAATTTCTAGGGCTCACTTATTAGGACACTTATTAGGAGGCTTATGAGGACGCACGTATATGCCGCAGTACTAGCGTTTTCCCACCGTATTACCATTTACCTGCACTTCTTCCACAGCTGGGTGAGAGTAGAGAAATTCCTCGATCTCTTGCGGGTAGACGTTCTCTCCTCCACGGATGATCATGTCCTTGATGCGACCCATGATGGTCACCCGGCCATCCTGCGTCATGACAGCCTCATCCCTGCGTTATTGTAACGTGATTTCCACTTTTACCGCCACTTACGGTACACGGCAGACTCTACGTAAAGCGAGAAACAGTTAGCAAGCGAAGAGTTGTTTTGCGTTTTCCCTACGAAGTAGGTAATGGTAGACCAAGTTACCCAACCCGATTTCCTCCAGATCTTATTTGTAATGAGATACACGAGCGAAAAAATGTACGTACATAACGTGCGCGGTAAAATATGTTGAAGGCAACAAAGCGGTCTTAATGGTAGTTGGTATGTGATGTTTAACCTCCCGAAGCGGCTTAACTCCGACCGCATGGAGATCTTTAACGTGCACTAACATCACACAGCGCTCGGCCCCCTTTTGTCTGTTTGTGTAGGTATGTGTGACACACAGGCAAGTCTGGCAATCATGCATGCTCCAAACGAAAGGTTAAATATGGGTACCTTAAGCGCTTTGCCTCCCTCGAAACGCGGACACCGCCCAGTCGGAAAATACTACAGAACGATGTGACAACAAAATTTATGTACGGGTTTTGACAGCCAACCTATTGTGATGACAGAAATTTCTACAGTTACAACAGAAAAGCGGACGGATCCCAATAAACACTACATGCTAATAAGCAATGGCGTACGCTAATGGTGTAGCATTTCGGTGACAGAGCTCACGCATATGCTATCCGTTGAAACGCAACCACCGGTGACGGGCTCTTACTCGCATCCACTGGCTCAGCACCGTTAGCCACTGCTGTGGATTGATCCGAATAATAGAAGAAACGGTGTTGCTCACCCTGTGTAGTACCAGCCATTGCGTACAGCTTCTCGAGTGTTCTTCTCATCGTTGTAGTAGCCCATGAAGACGAGATAACCGCGGGCGCAAAGCTCGCCCCTCGCATTTATGGGTACTATCCGGTTTTCTTTGTCCACAATTTTTATCTGCGCGAAAAGAAAGAAATCGATTAAGGGCTACTTGCACAAGTTATAGAGACAACTTTATTGTACGACTTTCAGCAATTCCTTATCGGAGAGCTGTGTAACAATAGGCAAACGTGCTTTCTCGAGCAATTTTCACTTATCGAAGAGTGGTTTATCTTCACTTGGGCACTCGTTACTTGCGGCTCGTGAACGAACGCATAAATAAACAGGAACTGCTTAGTGAATACATGGTGTGCAGCTGTCCACATAGGTTTCTGGAACAATAAAACTAAAAAAAAAATAATCATTTCCGCTTCCTCGAGGTTGAGAAGTGCAATGAACAGGTCGCACCTGAAGTGCGGGCCCACAATAGTTTGATGGCTGCGCACACTTCGACGGCCAAAGTATGAACCTTTGTTAGAAACTTCCACCGAAAGTATCCGGGAACACATATCCTCTAAAGATTGTGGGGCCACTTAAGCTCCGCCATTAACCGTATAATGCGACAGCGTTATGAATCCCATTGATCGGCTCCTCTCGCAGATCTTCGTTCATGTACAGCCTTCGTGTTCATGTACAGTACTTTCATCTCAGAAGCAAAATGTAGTCGTCACACCATCACTCAAGGCCAATGGGCATTTAAACTGCTACGAAATGATTTCTTGCCACAAGAAACGCTTTAGTAGCATTTCACGGCTCTATCTTTAATGGCGCCGTGAGGGCTTCATTTCGTGGCTGAAACAAAAATCTTTTTGCTCCAGGACTTTTGACTAAGACTGTGCATGCACTGCGGTGCTCGCTTAATTACTGATCTTTTAAATTATTGCTCTGTTAACCAACTCATACTCAGTATTCTACAGTCGTGATCCACAATATTACATGAAAGGCTGCTCAAATAGATATAAAACGCCGCTTTAACATAAGATGTAAGTCCCGAGTTGTCAGTACCAGCCAATTCGGCCATGACTGTGGTCTCGTGACCTCACACAACATGATGCACCTGCCAACTACCACCTGCCACTGGTGTGCTCGTAAATTTTCGCTCGCAACGCCGGATTATTGAAGAAATCGTATTTAATGATCTCGCTTTAATTAAGTTGCGACGTCGGCAAGCAGGCTAGCAAAGAAAGGAGTACGCCTCCCTACCAGCACTTTCTAATCGAGGGACTGTCGTTGCGGGTGGGCCATTTGTAATCCACCTCATATACTTACGTACGCTGTAGACCGCCTCCAGCTAGTAAGACAATATATTCAAATGAGCCCTAGATAGCAACAACATACTGAGTAAGCAACAAATATCTTGGCACCAAACACGGATAATGAGCCAGCCCGCCCTAAAGCGGCAACGTACGACGTGCCGAAGGTAATTCCTCTGCACTATATCTTCCTCTCGAAACAGCTGAACTGCCCGCGCCGCCTACCTGCGGATATATCCACGTCTTATAAAAGAGGTGCACATACCCCTAGCATCATGAAGCTCGGGATATGACAGGCTTGAAGTCAAACGTCATACTCACCACAAAAGGGATTCCAACATTAGATTACGGCTACGACTCAAAGTCGAGTTGCTTGAAGGAAGGCTTTCCGGCTCTACCAGTCGTAAATATGAAAATGTATTGAGTAATAGTGCAAATATGGTCAACTCACTTCGGTGTGTTGGAAAGGTCGCCCGACAGAGTGCATCCAATCGTCTAGCGGGTCGTCTGGACATGTTCCTGTTATTACCGGACTCGCCTCTGTAGCACCATAAAGTATCTGGAAAAAAACCGAGGAAATGCGTTGAAGTGTCAAGGAACGCGCAAAGCTACCATATTTGGTACCATTGAAGACCGCTGCTATCAATAGTTAAATTCCCCTCCTCTCTGCGAAAGTAAGACTTAGTTATTCGCACAGGAGAGCCAAGCACAGGATAACAAGCAGTGGACGGCGCACATGAAAGATGACGAGGAAGCAAGTAAAGCAATACGGCGTGGTAGGTGAGGAAGGGTTTATAAAAACAAGATATATCGGAAATATGAAGCTGCAGCAGCAAAGTTTAGGTAATTCGGCCACCCGTAATAAAATGGAAAAAAATACTCATAGTAGCAGGGTTTCAACCTTGAGTGCTGTTGAATTACGCGCCTGAACTTTCCTAGTTTTTTCTAAATCTGTTCTCTAAATCAACTTCAAATAATACCCGCTGCCTGGGCTTACATCCCACGACATGTTGGGGAAACCATACGGAAATCCATTGACTCCTCGGTCTTGGAAGAAGTTAGTTTTCTACACTTACATGAAGGAGTACAATGAGTCGGTGGGTTCTAGCGTTCATTTTTGGAGTAAATTTTCACTCGGGGACTCTTTTCCTAAAAGCCACTTATTCAGGGGCATTTTTCTGTGGGCACGTTTTTTCCTGGATCATATGCACTAGGGGCATTTTTTCCGGCATCACTCAGCTCCATCAAACCGCGAAAAAGTTTTGATTTGGTTCATAGGATCCCAAACCAACTACGGCTATATTCTTTAACATTGCACTGACATCCCACAGTACAAATCCCACAGCCTTACTTCCATCGAAAAGCGGCCAACGTGGCCAGGATTCGGTCCGGTGTCTTCGGATTCGGCAGTCGATCCGTAATCACTAAACCACCTCGGCGGGAAAAACAAATAAAATGGTAGACACTGCCATTGTGTCACTAAACAATGCAAGACAGACAACAAAAATGTTGCGTGAGCATACAGTAAGTATCGTTTCAAGAAAATAAAATCAAGTATTTACAAAAATCAATAGTTTCAGATATCCAACATATAGTATATAGCAATTCAGCGTTGAATTTTGTAATAAAATCTGTTAGAAGCTGTAAGTGTCCTGATTTTGTCTCGTATATTGCTCCAGTTTCTTTGCTCGTCTTTAGTGCTGCCGGGCTGCGGCCGCTAGGGTCAAAGGTTTGTAGTTCAGCTGAACTATGGCGTAGCCGAACGCGGCCAACCATTAATCTAACCCAAGTCCGAAATCTGCATAGCAACATGTGGCTTATTTCCGCTTTTACTTACAAAGAAACGGCGACCGTTAAGCTCCGTCATCACCCTTCTGATGACTTCCGGTGGACATGGGGCTCCCGCCATGACAGCTGCATGTGATCGCAGTTCTCACTTTTAAATGTAGCACAGGCTCAACTAACTATGCTGCTGATCTGAACACATGCGACAAACTGGCGAAAGCCTCGAGATCAGGGTAGTTATCTGGGCGGTTTGGTTGCGCATGACAAAAAATATAGCGTTCTCAAAATAAGGCGGAATCAAAGAGTAAGCACATCGCATGCGCTAATACAAATACAGCGGCTTTTCAGCGCATAAGGTACA
This sequence comes from Amblyomma maculatum, assembly GCA_023969395.1. Classification (NCBI taxonomy): domain Eukaryota; kingdom Metazoa; phylum Arthropoda; class Arachnida; order Ixodida; family Ixodidae; genus Amblyomma; species Amblyomma maculatum. The sequence continues at coordinate 285,232 of JAJIZL010021126.1, read as the reverse complement.
GCCTTTGTAAAAAGTGTAGATTTCAGAGGGTCTGCTTCTGAGCCGTATAGTGGCGCTGATTTAGCCTTCCTGCAGGCACTTCCCATTGGAGAGAGCAGGAGACAAAATCTTACCATCAAGAGATTCGGAACACTGGGAATGCATTACAAGCTGCACGAAGTGGCTCAGAAGCAGACCATATGGGCTCTACACATTTGACAACGACTGTACATGCACGAAGAAACAGTCTAAAGCATAACGCACACGAGCACGTTATAGTAGCTACAGTTGTAGCTCAGGAAAGAGAAATGTCTAAACAAAGATAATGGACATAAGCGCACTAGTAACTACAGCTTTTGGAGCTCAGGAAAAAAAATAAATTAAAAAATTCTGAGAAAGCCTTCAATTGACTGACCGCTGCGAGCCAGAGCCATTTGAATGATGAAAGGCGTTTACCTCTGCGCACGGATGAAATGTCGTATTCACTACCTTGAAAATGATGCAAAATATCTATGTACATTGTCGGCGTTCCATAGATAAACGTGCACCTGCAATGAATGAAAAAGTAATATTTAAATCTCTGTCGCCATGGCATCCGATTAAGTTTTTGCCTGTACAGAAGTCAATTGAAGATGTCACTCCAAAATGGAATGAACAATTAGTCTTGAAATGGTAGATCACACTATAAAAATGCCTTCGAACATCAGCGGAAATTGTAGCTTTTATTGTGATAGTGGCAGCGCTCATGCTTTGTTACATTGCTGCAGTCGCTGTCCGCGTTATTTTTATTGTGATTAGGCGTTACGTTGCCTTAGAACGTGCGTGAATGGTTTAGTTTGTTTGGTTTGTAGTATTTAACGTCCCAAAGTGACTCAGCCTATGAGAGACAACGTAGCGGAGAGCTCCGGAAATATTTTTATACGGCACAGATTATTTCACAGCAACGCAGACAAACGTAATTTCAACAACAAAAAAAATTTCCCCATCATAAAAAGGAAGCCTGGGAACGACATAAGCTGCAAGAATAAAGTTTGGATAAGATCTGCTGCGATCAGTTAAGATGGTTCGCTGCTGGCAAAAGTGATAAAGATTACGGAGTATGATCAGTACTTATTAATAATGTGGTGGTGAAAGCCTAGCTGGATGCTTCATTCATTTCCATCTTTTTATTGACACCATGACATCCAGCTCTCCCAATACACATTTCAATCCCCACAGCACATATCTTTCACACCGACTTCCCGACGGCAGCTACGACGAGCGGGATTTCGTGCTGCTGTATCTTCTTCCACCGTATAGCGTACCTGCTCGATCTTCTACCCTCCAGTTTACGCCGGTTAAGGCCTGGTGCATCGTCACTCACAGCGATGTGGACCCAGCTCTGGGCCCACATGGCGACGTATACAAGACGGCCGAGAGCGCTGGGAGCGTGCTGCTGCCTTTTCCGGCGCCGCCGTTCGCATTTTCCTTTTAGCAGAGGTACCCTCCCGCCAATTGACATCATTTTGTCCTCCTTCAGCGCCGATGATACCCTTTCTCTGAACGTCCTCCAACGCCGCCACTGACAATTCCCTGAATTCTCCAACTCCGCGCCGTCGCCTTTTCTCAGAGTATTCCTCCGGCGGTGCTACTATTTCCCTTTCCTGGAGCGCACCGTTTTAGAGCGCAGCTCTTTGGCGCCCGTTCCTGCGTTTTGCGTTGTCGTCGCCGTTGTCCCTCGTAACCAGCTCCGCAGCCGGGGCAGGGCACGCTCCTGCCGCGGCATGACATGACCAGACATGTCGCCTGCCACCAGAGGCATGCATTGCGATATCTAATCGTGGCCTCTATTTGCGACATTTTTATGTATAGTTCTGAAAAATCCCGCAAAGAGATTTCCACGGCGGCTGCGTTTCGATGGAGGCGAAACGAAGAGGCGTCGTGTGCTGTGCGATGTCAGCGCACGTTAAAGATCCCCAGGTGGTCGAAATTACTCCGTAGCCCTCCACTACGGCCCCCCTTTCTCTCTATCCACTTTCACTCCCACCTTCATCCCTTCCCTTACGGCGCGGTTCAGGTGTCCACAGAGCAAGTGTGACAGATACTGCGCCTTTCCCTTCCTATGAACCAACCAACCAACCAACCGCAAAGAGATTACCTTTTGAAGTTCAATTTATGTAGGAGACAAGGTGCTCTCTGCTAAATAAAAATCATGGCATGCACAAGAACAAAACAGGAAACGGTCAGTGGATGCCAAAAATAAGATATAGAAAGGAGGGCACTAAGGCAAATGAGCTCACGTGGGACAGCGATCTTCGTATGCAGAATGAAACTAATAACTAACTGTTCGGGAGGGCTGCGGTAAGAGACTACCTGCCAACGAGATACCACACCCGACAAGTGCATTAGGTCACTGCAGCTGTCAATAGCTCTGATTTAGACCCACGCCTCTGCAAATAATTTGCCAGAACGGAGTCTACTCATTTCGGGACGTATAAAGTAATGCTTTGTGAACGAATAATAATCCGCTATAACAAAAGATCAATGGCACGATTCACTACCAACAACGAATATAACTGAACACACATAAGCTTGTAGGCATCCTCTCGGCGTATCTGCGACACAATACCAGAATCACGTCCGGTCTCCGCTGCACCCTACGCGTCGCCACCATCTCCCTTGCGACAATATATGTATATACACAGTCGTATCTAAACGGGACGAGTAAAGGCCCGTTCACACTTGCGACTAGCAGCGGTCGCGCGACCGTTTTGGTCGAAAAGCGAGTCGCAAATGGTCGCATCGGTCGAAAAACGACTGCCGCGGGCCGATCGGGCACTGCTAGAATTTCCAGTCGCGCGACTACTAGTCGCAAACCATTTCACCCATCAGCGAGGTCCCGGAGTACTCGATCGAGCACCTTCTCAATGCAATTAAAGATACCCCTACCTTTTCAACAAACGGCACCCGGAATTCAAAGGCAGGGAGAAGGAATATATGGCCTGGGAGGAGATTGGAAAGATATTAAGACTATCCGGTAAGTACCATGAACTTTTGAGAAATGGGTTTTTCACGCAGGCGCAACATTTTATATTGACACCACAGTGATTGACACCGTCTATTCATCGTCGGCGTTCTCCTGGAAACACGAGAGTGCGGCATGCGCACCGGCTCCCCTCAAAAAGCTGAAGCGGCTGCTACTGACGTTCGCTGTCATCGCCCAGCAGCTCTCCTACTCGAGTCCCAACTCATTCGGCACGAGAACAGAACGAGAAGGCGACTGTCGCAAGTGTGAACATCGGTAGTGGCGAGCTCCTCTCTTCTGGTCGCGCGACTGGTAGTCGCGCGTCCTCATCTAGTCGCAAGTGTGAATAGACCTTAAAAGGCATGGCACTGACTTTGCTATCCCCCTTAACGTATATTAAAGTGCCCCTATTGCTAGACATACTTTTCGTTGTGGATGCAATCCAGCGCTGCTTCTGCCTTGAAGCTCGGCGCTGGCATCACGATAGTGGATCCAAAAAGCGACGCCGCCAGAGTACCACCCACGCATCCGTAGCAGTGAATCATGGGAACGTTCAAACAGATCACCTCATGCTGGAACGCAAAGGACTGCACTGAACGCTATGCGATGGCCTGTGCCGTTAATGTTTCACAATACCGCAAACATTTCGAAAACGCACTGAAACATGATGGAAAAAATTAGGGGAACGATCAAGCTTAGCCTTAAGAGTAGACGCGACAGCGCCTTTAACAGCGTCTGTGCATTGCGCTAGTTTTCTTTCTAATGAAACAGCTGTTTATTAGCATACAGTCGGCGGCAAAGCATGTAGGCACACCTCTCATACTGCTTGCGCGCCACCTTTACATGCGGCAGCTCAGTACGATCACGGGTTTTCATATTGGTACCGCGTGCTTGTTATACTACTTGCGCGCCATCTGTGCTGCGGCAGCGCAGTTCGATCGCGGGTTTTCCTGTGGGTCCTCCTCGTAGATAGATTTATGAATGAATTAATGTGGGCACCACATGCTGGCACCGATTTTAGTACTTCAACAACGGAGCACAGCAACAACGCCAACACCAGTTTTTCTGCGGCACGGAGCCCTTAACGATATCGCGTTAAAAGGAAGCCAGGGACTACGCAAAAGGCTAAGGAAGAACTATTTTACAGCCTTCGTTCATCGAGTGTAATGGTCGAAAGGGTGAAAGAGAAAGCTTCGCTTTATCTTCAAGTACGTTTCAAAATTACGAAACGGCTGCCTACTGGAATCATTGATTGCCTGTGAGAATGAGACTGTTTTTGCAAGCAAAGGGAAAATAAAGAAAACTGTTGGGGGAGATTAAAGTTTCGTTTTTAAAGGTATGATGAGATTGCGTAATGCCTCCCATCTGTGGCTCCCTTTGCGGATCTTCGTTCGAGTATATACATTCTGCTACTCGTTTAACAATAGTTTTCTTATTTATGTCTGTTATCTCATTATCATGCAATCGCAAGATACCACATTATGTCCAAGGACACCCGGAAGAGGTATAAATCCCAGCTTCATCCAAACCGTACAAACGTGTCGGCGTGGCCTCCTATATTGCCTGCAAACATGGCAGAAAACGTGCCTGCGTGGCCTCATATTGCCTGAAAACGTGCCGGCGTGACCTCCTATATGCCCGCAAACGTGCCTGCATGGCCTCTTATATGCCCGCAAACGTGCCTGCATGGCCTCTTATATGCCCGCAAACGTGCCTGCATGGCCTCTTATATGCCCGAAAACGCGCCTGCATGGCCTCTTATATGCCCGAAAACGTGCCTGAATGGCCTCTTATATGCCCGAAAACGTGCCTGCATGGCCTCTTATATG
>JAJIZL010021126.1:267863-280410 GCA_023969395.1 Amblyomma maculatum | reverse complement strand
ATGGCCTCTTATATGCCCGAAAACGTGCCTGCATGGCCTCTTATATGCCCGCAAACGTGCCTGCGTGTCCTTTTATACGCCCGCGAACGGGCCAGTGTGGCGGGGGCCTCAATCGAGATCCAAGGCTCCCGGATGTTTAGATTACCCATCATACCATCTCGTTTTTAAGGCGCTACCCGCGTTAGCAGCTCCTACAATCTTAGCCACATCACGTGGCCACGTGAGGTCACACAATCTGTCGACCAATCAGTCAATTCGCAGCCATGACTCCCATCGGCTTTTCTGGAGAATAGAGCTTTTATTGTTATCGCTTTAAAACATATCTTCCAGCGAAAAACGAAATGAGAGCTTTACCTTCATATGAGTTTCATTTTCCACATCGACCAAACTCTCTTTTACAGCCGCCACTACGCACTTCTCACCGCCGTTTTAACTGAATGAGTGTTCAGCGTCTTCATGGTCGAATTGATGCTTTCAACGGGTCCTTTTTTCCAATACAATAGCAGCATGGAATGAATTACCCGAATCAATAGCTTCCGAGCACGACGCACTTAAATATAGGACTATATTTACTACTCATCTAAACAAGTAACTACAACGGTTTCCCTTTCGCGCAGTTTTTATTTTTTCGAGTTTGTGATTGTAGTCCGTGTTGAGTTTTTTTATATATATATAATATTGCTTTTATACTGCTTATAGTCTGTTTTAGAAGTTTTTGAATTTTGCTTTGTTACAATTTATGGCATCCTTTTATTTTTATTGTATTACTGTATTGTAGTGCATGTTCTCACGTTTTTTCATTTACTGACCATTTATACATGTTACCGATCTTCCCTTATGTAATACCCCACTTAGGGGCCTTTAAGGGTTAATACATCATCATCATCATGATGGCATGCCTAAAGGTATTCGTAACCTGAAAAAGATGGCAACTAAGTACGAAGTTCCTGTCAAATTCTCATGCCATCCAAACTAGGACACTTGCGCGGGCATGTTTCTGCAGATTCTCTCTCTCTCATGACCCCGGCTTGCATCGCATCGAACTGTTGTCCTAGCTATACGTTTATTCCATCGCAATGAAAGCAGCTGGTATGCAGCTGCATACGCCCTCCAGCTTACCTTAGGTACATGCTTCAGAGATGCTGCCACAGATGATTGTGGCCTATTATAAAAGTTCATATTTCAAGAAAATTATTACCACAAAAAGAAGAGTGCTATTTTCTCTTCCTCTGAACATCCTTCTATGCGCTGTGCACATGTTCGAAAGGACTCGGCATGCCTCAGATGAGACGGAAAAGATGGCCAACTCAAGAAAGTTAACTAAGGTGGACAGCCTCATCTGAAAAATTATTTAGAACCGAGCTTTTTTTTTTTCTTTTTTTGCGCCAACGCTGTCAACACAGATCGCGCTAGGTTTCTCTTCTTCACTTGAAGAACAAATTTTTCGATGAAACGGGGTACAGAGAGAGCGTCCATATTTATGAATTGCAGGCATCTTGGCAGACAATAACTGAGTTTAAATGTACTTTTCACTTAAAGGTGAGTGTTCCCATCTATTAGATTGTATTAAGGAAGGGTCTATGCATTGTTGCAGCATGAAGCGTCTCGGTAGTATCCTTCATTTGTGCAGAGTGCTGCCGAGGAATCAAGCACTGAAAACTCTAGTCCGATTAGGCTGTTAGACTCGTGATAACGCTAAGGCCTAAACAGGCCCAACTCAACTTTAACTGCAAAACAGGGGATACCAGGTCTCACCTCCTTATCCAGCTCAAACAACTGCCCTATTAAGTAAGCGTTGTTGACGAGATTGAAGTGGGACAGCTGAGCCGCCTTAGGTTTTCCTGTTGTGCCCTGGAAGAAGAAGAGTAACCATCACAGGCGTGCAACAAGTTCAGGCTTTCGAGAAGGCTTGCTTGCTTACAGACGTAAATTGCAAGTTGATGGGATCGTCAAATTGCAGTTTCGACGAAATCGCCTGCATGTCCCTGAGTTGCTCATTCGTAACAGACTCCACGAGGTCGCCAAACAACACAGTGCCCCTGAAGTAAACATGCGATTCCACAAATATTTATCGACAAGATAACTGCTGAAGAGTTTAGAACACGAATTACGATAAATCGACCGCTAAATGTGACAAGCGTACTCACTGTTTTCGTTCGTCACCGATGCAAATAATGTGCCTGAGCTTGGGTAACCTGGAAACGAGAACAAGACGTGCAGAGAACAGAGTATGTGAAATCCAAACGCGAAAATAGAAGTGAAAGAACTAGCTAGCAGACGCCGAGTCAACCTTGCTACATGATGCTGGCATTCGTCATTCCCAGTGCGTCACGCTATTTGCGTTCTACAAGCACCAAATTTAAGAAACGCAGCTGGCACTTCCATTTTCTTGATGCAACATTAGTGCAAAAATGTTGTTACGAACGAGGAAGAACAAGCGGGCAGTGGCGTGAGTAAGGGTGGGCTGGAGCACTCACGCTAGGCCTGCCGGCATTCATTAAAAGTAATCTCTCATCGCCGTAGGTTATGTTCTGTTTTCCTGTGTTCATCGGCTTGTCGCCTACGCTGAGAGGTGCTTGAGGTGTATATGTAAAAGCCCTTTTTGCGGAGTCATGCTTACATACGAATAAAATATTGCATGTTGCATTAAACAAAAATCATAAATTCAAAAACACCAACAATTATTCCATACAGTAATTCGAAGGCCAGATACGTCACCTCTATATTTTAGAGTGCAAATAGAGGGCCTAAGGAATATTTATTATATTCTAAGGAATAATTTAGTTTTTCTCCTCACCTTATGCTTTTTAAGGATCCCGGGGTAGAAGATTCGATTTCGGGAGCTATTTCCAATAGCATCCTGTAGTAGTCCTGTCTCGCGAACCATTGCGACAAAATGATGGCTTCACAGTCAGTCTGTAACGATGCACAAAACGCCTTAAGACAAATCACCGCATGATGCAGTAGTTAAGCAAAGTAGGTGTTTGCAAAAGAAATATATTCAGAAGCATTATTACAAGTAAGCACGTTAACTGGAAAAGTGAAATTTTGGGTCTGCAAAGGAGGTGAGAACCTTACGTCCTACTCTCTAAACTGGATAGGCAACCTTGTTTTCTCAGTCCGCTGTGGTTCTCACCAATTAAATTAAGTCGTTGGAGCTATCCTTGTGCGCATTTTTGTTTGAATATTTACGTTGCTTTTTTCGTGATTGTTTACCATTTGGTGTATTGGTACGTAAGTGCCCACTCACCTTTATCATCTTATTTTATTCGCACTAAAGTAACTGGAACTTGTAATGTGTTACCTAATTACGACAACACTTTCATGGTGCCACTTACCCGATTCAGGCAGTGCTCGAGCTCAGGAACCTGGTACGCCGTGTTAATATTGACCTACGGGCAAGCGCGAAGAATAACGTCCACCACATCAGCCGCGCCCGAGTAAACAAATTTTCCCTTACTGCTGTAGATCAGTTGCGCTATGCCCTTTTACAAAAGCATAATTTAAAGAAAAAAAGTTTTTCCCGCTGTGCAATACGCAAAACATTGCACTCTAGTAAAGGTAAAATCTGCAACGTTTACGTGTGCATAAAGGGTCCGCAAAGAAGATTTAAATATTGAGAGAAACTAGCAAAATTCAACCGATTTATTCCCTGTGTGAGAGTTCAATCATCGAGGAATAGCATACACAGTGTTGCGCTCTCCAATTGTTGTAACTTCTGCAGTTTTTTCGATGAAAAGGCAGAAGTTCTGACTGTGACATTTTATTAATCCGTAAGTAATGTTTTACGTCTATGAGCACCGATTATACTTGCCGTGTACTTTTATCGACTTGAAGAGTTCGTAACTAATGTATATTTTTACTTTGGAAACACAAGTACAAGTGGCGACTAGAATGAAACCTGCTCTCCAAGAACGCATCGATCAGTTCCCATAGAGCTATGCAGTCAGCATGCATCAACGACAGTTGTAAGGCATCTTACCAGGATCAGTCCCACCTTCGCAGTCGCAAACTGGACGATACTCCATTCGTACATATTCGGTGCAATCATCGCGACCTTGGATCCTACTCGAAGCCTTAGCGACGCAAGGGCGGCCGCCAACCGGTCGATCTGCGAAATTAACCAGCGCACGTCAATAATAGCCTGGTTCACTTGATCTGGTCTGACAAAGTCTGCATTGCCACTGCATGTGCCCGCAATGAAATCATGTTTATCGCGTATAAGACGCGCGTCTGCTGCGCACATGTCTACGTATTTTGCAAAATAAAATGTGTAAAAAAAAAAAGATTCTCCTTACCGAGGATCTACAGAATAAGCTGCATCATGTGCGTACGAATGCTGCGTTTATAACGACGTGAAAACATGCTTGCGGCCCAGATTGGGAGCGGCAATGTAGGCTTAAAAAAAAAACATTATCGTTTTGATTTTCAGCCATTGCCCTCCACCGGGCTTGCCGGGTATTGCACCTAACTGACTACCCTCAGCAGTAGACCCTTCAAACAGTGGAGATATGATGTAGACATAAGGTGCTTGTGCAACGGCACGCAATCCTAAAGCCACTAGCTTGATTATTAACATGTAGAGGAACTACAACACGAACAGATTTACGATTCTTTGTCGTTCTTCAAACAAAAAACATATTCCAAGCATCTGTCTCGCTTAAAAATTTGATACGTAGAGAATGTGGGCAGCTTAGACTTCACGATAACGGCTCTTACTATCAAGAATTAAATGTCTTAAATTTGAGGAGAGAGGAGAAATTTTGGTGAATGCAGCGTGCGACTTCAAACATTGACTTTTCCAGTTGATAGCGTTGGGGCACGTTAATAGCGTTGCTCAATAAGGCCACGCCTCCAGCACCTATAGCGAGCAAAGGTACTACTTCTATAAGAAAAAAGCTTACATAACTGGTTCACTAAAACAATTCAGGACAAGATGGCCGCACTCTACTCACGTCTAGTTTCCACTCTGAGTAGGTCTTTCGGATAGACTGGTGACAGGACACAATGGCCACATTGTCACCGTGTTTGTCGGCCACTCGGTCGACCACATCGCCGAGCGTGAGAGGCAGCAAGGGTTGCTTTCCTGGTGTGTGGTGGTAGCTGAGGCCGCCCAGGGCCCTCATGGAAAAACAATAAGTTTTGGCATCAAAAACCAATACAATACTGGATTGGGTCAATATTTATTTAACCCGAACTTTGGTTTACATCTCACTGACTCACCATTCCACACGGGGAAGCAATTAACAAAGAGGCAACAAGAACTGCAGGGGACATTTGAGCTGCGCCTTTAATATGGTTCTCATCCCGGATCTTCGTTCACGCACATGGTCTTCACTACTTGCTTAATTACTAATATTATAATGTGCACCTTTATTAGCCCACATATGCACATCAGCATAGAGTCGTAATGTACCATAATATAGAAACACCATCCTACAAAGGTATAAAGCCCCGCTTTCACCAAGTCACACTAACGGGCCTGGGTGGCCTAGAGGCTACCTGTCTAACTCAGGGTTCAAAGGTCTTAGAATGTGGTCACGTGACGTCACAAAACCCGCCGGATAGCCGGTGCACGACATTATCACTTTACAGCAACCGTAGGATACAACTTAGCAAAACGGCTGCTGATGCTATGTACCATTGCAAGCTGAACAGTAAGCAGAATCAGTTTTTGATTTATTATTTTCGAAACAAGCCAGATACATTGAAACTCTTGAAATCACGATTTAATTTGGTAAAAGGTTAGCTCTTTATTTATGCAATCAGAAAAGTTTTAAATGCGGATTAGTTTTTGTCGTATCCGACTGTAGTTAGCACATGCCAGAGGCATGCCTCTGAATATTCGCTCGGCACGCCGACGCCCACATCACCGGGTTTTCTAGAGAACGGGGCCCTTAACGATATCGCCTAAAAGAAAACGTTTGGGGACTCTAGTATAATGCCATGCGCAGCTTTGGCCACTTCTGTTCCAATCTCCCCTTGCTAATCCCTGTTCGCAGGCATTTGTGCCTCTATTATATCACACGTAGTTATCTCAGCATTCATTCGTGAGCTGCGGCGTTATGACCGAACTTCTGACATAAAGCCCCGCTTCAACTAAGCCATATACGAACGTGCCTGCGTTGCCTAGTAGCGTGTTTAAACCCTGATCCTGATTCTGAGATACCGAGTTCGATTCTCATTTCCGCCTCCTGTCCCGCAGGAGCTACTTGAGTTAACAGCTCTTGCCAATTCAGCCACGGCATGTGGTTTCTGACGTCACACATCTCGCCAACCGATCAGTGCCCGGCCATGTCCCCTGCCAACTACCACTTGTCACCACCGCCACTATACCACCTACCACTACCACCTATCAGAGGCATAATGCTCGCAGCTTTTCGCTCACAGCGCCAACGCCGACCCGAGGTTTTTAGAGCGATCGCTCTATCACTACAGGTACAAGCCCAGGGACTGATTAGATGCGTCAAGATCTTCAAAATTGACCTAGGTCAAACTCGTATATAGCCGGCCTAGAGACATGTCTAACTTAGTATAGTGCGCTACGTTAACTACTGTATGACCATGTGACTTAGTTACCGTTTATGACCACATGAATAACTGGCGGTTTTACTATGTTGTAATTAATTAGATATTAAGTATTGATGATGTACCGTGAAGTTCACTTATTAATCACAAGTCAAATATCGTTGGATAGCTCATGTCGAGTATATAATGGCAGATCACTATTTGTAGGTCCTATGAAAGTTAGTTAAATGTCGTTTAAAATTAAAATTAACGCTATAACAACTCCAGTCAAGCCTCTCGTTGCATAGCTTATGTTGAGTACAATTGCATTGTAGTAAATATAGGTATTGATCATCGTTAATTAAGTAATTGCAATTAAATTGAACCTTGTTACGTCAAGTCATATCGTTAGATAGCTTGCGTCGAGTATGATTATCTTAGATAATTTACGTTTTAATTATCGCCAACTAGTTAACTGCGATCAATAATATAACTTTACAGCACCAAGATATATATGCTCGTAAAGGTTTCGATAAGTAGAATCCGAAAATGTATAATGTCCCTCAGCTATAGCTCGATCTTGGCGCTGTAAACAGATTTTTAACAGGCTCCTTAATGATTTCACGTTAATACCCTTGCTGTCTGTGCCACCCGCCAGAAGAGCTCTTATCACCATGTTTCAAGAATTAAAATTACGATATCTTATAACGCCAGGCTATTCGGCGCAGTACGTGGAACTGAGCCCCTTGTAAGGTACGAAGCTGTGAAGCAGATTCAGGGCGGATAAATGAGGTATTATAGGCTACCACAGTCTCTCTAACAGTTCACATATCTGTCTGCGAACCGATTCTTAGTGTTACCAAATACACGAGGCGCACCCTTACCTTCTGCAATGGGCTGCCTTGAGTGGCATTCAGTATGCTGAAGTGTTCTCCTTGTCTAACAAAGATGCACTTTCGCAATGAACCCAAACTTGCGTCTTACGCCTTCAGGATACTAGAGCGCCATCTATGTGTACAGAGTGCCTCAACTAATATGAACCAAGCTTGAAGAAAAAAAAAAAAACGATCGTTAAATCAAATGAGTGCTGTAGATTTATGTAACGACTAGTATCTTTCGCGTTTTGTCGACTTAGTAATTAGTCAAAAGTAACTTATAAATATTGTTTTAAACGTCCAGGCGTGAATTCGAGCAGCATCAAAATTGCTTTGACCCGGTTGTTTCCTACGAGGTATATTTACCGTAGACCCTTTTATTCCGCAAATACGAAATCCTAGGGATATTTGTTAAAATACACCGCCTTGAGCTACACGCCACGGTTATGGCGCTCTCATCTCCGACTTTGTAACTCTAAGTCAGCTTTTATATCTTTTGCACTACTCATGAAAGGCGCCGCCATCAGTAGCTGGCGTTTATCTCAGAAACCGCAGCAACGTGAATCTCTCGTAGGCAGCCCACGGCGTCAGCAGTCCCTGGTGCTTATCTCGAAACCTGCTGCAACGCGATTATGCGTCTGTCCGAGTTTTACCAGGTCAAGGACGACCATAGGTCGGCGCACTCAATCATGCGTGAACTTATATTTACACTAACGAATGTAAGCGACTGGACGGTAGTGTGAGTGGTCATTAGTGGCTAATTGTGAATATGTACGACCACGAGTGAAAATGAGTGGCTGTGTGTGGACATGAGCGTAAGTGCGGGTGAGTACAACTGAGTGGTAAGTGCGAGTGAGCGGTCGTGACTGTGTTAGTGAGCATTCCCTCATGGTGCCGACCTGTGGCCCGGACGACAACGCTGTAATCGCGGCGAATTCGAGCTTATGGAGCAACCTGTCATGGAATTTTCATAAGATTGTCGGGTTTTAATTTTTGCCCAATAAAAAGTGCTACGCTACGGAGGCCGCTAAGCCGTACTAATTTCACAGTACGGCTCAGGAGCCAACCACATTTCAAGAGCTTATATATTAAATAGATGGAACAATAAAATACCAGCAGTAACTGCACTCGACTCCTGACATATTCGCTTGATTTCGATTTTGAAAACACTACCTTTTTAATCTTATTCTATTTTAGCTGGATTAGCACCACATATTCATCACAGGAGAACTGCTCGGCAGGTTCGACGCCTGTTACAGAATCGAGAACCATGGATTGAAAAAACAAACTTACTATTTTTCATTCACTCTGTACTTATTTCACGTTACACGACCACCATAAAGGCCCCGTTCACTCATAAAGCGTTCTCCGTTTGCTCTCACCTTCACTAGCTATTTATTGTCAATTTTTTCTTTTGCATGTACCGGTGACATTGCGGATCTTTCAAAGAAATTTAAAATGGAATATTTTGCATTTAGTGCGCAGAAGTGCATAACTTTTTTTTTTTCATACTCTTAACAATGAAAAGCGGAATCCAGAAAGTAAATTACAAATCACACTTTGACGTCTAAACTTGCGGCCTCTAATTACGTGACTAAGCAGGTAGTTCATGTAAGCAGGTTCATGTGTGACGCACTGTCGCAATCACAAATATATTTGGGGACTTAATTGGGACTGCACCGTATGATGTCTGCGAAACCATTCGACTGCTGAAACCAAAACTGACTGTTGGCCATGGCAGCGTGCCGTCTTTCATTGTCAGAGGTCGGGCTATGTTTCTTGTTGATGTACTTGCGTATATTTTTAATCTATACTTATCTCAAAGGCATTCCCGTTTAACTGAAAGATATGTGGTTGTTCCTGTGCACAAGGGTGGCAATTCCCTTGATGTTATAAACTATGTGCCAGTTTCCCTGATTTCTATCTTCGCAAACACATTCGAAGTTGTCCTCAGAAAGCCACATTTTTTTTTTTTTTTTCTACTTAGAGAAAAACATATCCTCTCTTCAGCATGGATTTACGAAAGGGAGATCGATGGTATCTAATTTGGAGTCTTTTCTCGCTCATGTTACTCGAGTAGCTGTGAACGAAGGTCAAGTCGACTATATATTTCGATCTTTCTACAACTTCATTCAGTAAATCTCACCCTACTAATTGAAAAGCTCGGAGCTTATCGAGTAAGTGTTGCTTTTTGTGGCTTTTTTAAGTTCTATCTGCAACAACGGTAAAACTACGTTCGCGCTTCCTGTGTGAAATCTCGGATATACACAATATAGCACGATGTCCAGCAATGCTGACTACTTGCTCCATTGTTGTTCAATATTTTTATTAACGATTTTATCTACTGTTATCAAAAGAGCACATATACGTCAATGTGCAGATTATATCAAGTTATTTATGCCTATTCCTGACCGCGAAGCATGTACCGAGGTACAAGACGATATATATAATGTTTAAAAGTGGTGCACTAGAAACGGCCTTATTTTAAACTCGTCCAAGACAAAAGTTGTTTTGTTATTAGGAACCACCTTTATGATGATTTTTGTTATTCTGTCGGCGATGAAAGTCTTAAGAAAGCATTCAGGGTCTCGGCGTTTACTAAAGACTAAGGCTTGAGATTTCATGAACATGTGAACTACATCATTGATTCAACTTCCTAAATGCATGGATTCATTGCAAGGATTACGCGCGGATTCAATAACCCCCATTGTATAACACGCCTGTTGTGTTCACTTATGTGCCCTAAGCTTGAATTTGCTTGTTATTTGGAACTCTACTGGCATTGCTCTCCCAGACAGAATCGAAAACTTTCAACGCCGTTTCGTAGGCATGCACTATGAGAGGTATACTTCGGCCGACACTTTTATTACAAGTACACAAGTATGCTTAAAAAATGCGACCTCAAATATTAGTCAGCTAGGAGAGAGAAACAGGATCTGTTTTTTTTTTTTTTTTCATAAATGCATACACGCACTAATAGATTGTTCTCATAACCTGTAATCAATATGTTTCAAGGCACCAACAAAAAGGCTTCGCTAGCTTAATGCTTTTTCTGTCAAAACAGCTTCTTGGACTAAGCCCGTTAATAATTCTAACTCTTCTTCGGCTTATGTGACATCTGGTGTACCCCAAGGAAGCGTGCTTGGTCATTTGCTTCTTCTAATCTATATTAATGATTTACCTGCTTGTGTAACATCTAGAGTTCGTCTTTTCGCAGATGACTGCGTAATTTACCGTAACATTATTAATGACAGTGACCACCAATTCCTACAATCTCACCTGAACGCAATAAGCTCTTGGTGCTCATCCTGGTTAATGACTTTAAACGTTTCTAAAACTAAACTTATATCTTTCACCCGTCGTACCGCTCGCATTTAAACCACTTACATGCTCAATGACAATGCTGTTGAACTAACAAAAACTTACAAATACCTTGGCGTGCACCTTCAGTTTGATCTAACATGGCATCACCATATCGACCTCACCCTAGCTGCTGCTAACCGTTCACTTGATCTTCTTAAACGTACTCTCAAACACGCTCCTATCCATGTTAAAAAACTTGCTTATATCACCCTAATACGCCCTAAAATTGAATATGCTGCTGCTATTTGGGACCCTGATCAAGCCTATGTTATCACCAACATCGAATCCTTGCAGAACCGTGCTGTGAGTTTTATTTTTTCAGACTACTCACCTTTCACTAGCGTCACAGCATTAAAACAACGTGCTGAACTGGAAGACTTATCATGTCGTCGTAAACACGCTCGCTTAACACTTTTGCATAAGCTTTATCACCATCCACTACTGCGCAGTGATTTGTTTCAGTCACCTGATGTCATTTTTCCACGACTTGATCATGCCTTCAAAGTTAAACGCGCAAAGTGTCATTTATCATCTTATGCCAATTCATTCATACCTCGCACTATCATTGAATGGAATAACTTGCCATCGCATATCGCTACAGAAACTAACAAAAAAATTCAGAGAGCTACTTCGCTGTGACAGAAATGTGTAGAATATTTGGTGTTGTTTTTCTTTCCTCTTTTGATGTTATATTTAATGGTTCTTATTGTAATTGTTGCTAATTGCATCGTGTTTTTTTTACAATTGTATCCCCCCCCCCCCTATGTAATACCCTCCTTTGGAGGGCCTTTAGGGAGTAACCTGAATAAATAAATAAATATGAGTACAATTGTTGTGTAGCAGTTTAGCAACCGAAACGATGATAATATTTTGACATTTTTGTACCCACTCTAGGTGAATTCAAATTCTGTTTCCAGTTATGAGTATGTTGTGTTGTATATCAGAGCAAGGCACTTGCTGTTTATGGACATGTAAATAAGTAATGGTGTGACCGCAGTTCAGAGCTAGGGGTGGAAGCGTTCGCGCTCATTGAAGTAGAATTTAGTGAAGTTTTATTTCGCCTCTTCAGAAGCCTTGAGAGGGAATTATTGAATGCTAGCCAGTGGACTGGGGTGCAAGCTAACCTGGTATGTTTCTGTTTGATTTTCGGTTTCCGGGGATGACAATCTAATGACAGCACTGATTGACCTTTTATTGTGGGGCATTACTATCTGGCCATCTAGTTTTACGCACGACAAGCTATCGCCAAGTATTTTCATGCCAAAATAGCGCCAAAATGTCATTTAAACCTTTGGTAAGAACCAGAGTGAGTGTTTTCAGGGATTTTCCAAGGAGTTTCTAAACAAAACTGCGTTCGTAACAACGGCGAGGTCTACACTGTACTTGGAACGAACAATTTTCTTATTCACCCGCAATTCGCAATGTTCGGAAATCATAACCAGTCACTGTCTCTGGACAAATACGCATGAAATAAAACTATTGATAGCCTGCGTTGTCTTATCGAGTGCTATTGGACTCGAGTGTAAGCAGATGAAAAACACTGACGAAACAACATTGCAGTTATCGGCTATACACATAATCATGTGACTTGAAAGCCAAGGTTAAAAACGATCCTCCATACATTTGGGTATTTTTCACATGTAAACGATTCACTTCGCTTCACACCCTGCCCCTATGCAATGATTTCAGGCCACGCCACTCCAGCGCACATTACATGAAAGAACGCTCATTTTCTGTCCATCACTAAGTTTTTACGATGCCTGAAAGATGTTATTCCTTTCGACCAATAGCTTTCTGTCCAT
>JAJIZL010021126.1:209744-261755 GCA_023969395.1 Amblyomma maculatum | reverse complement strand
CTATCTATCTATCTATCTATCTATCTATCTATCTATCTATCTATCTAATCTCCGTGCGCCCGAACACGCCTCGATTTCAGCATCTGCTGTCGAACTCGCGCCTTCTTACAGCTGGTCACCTCGGCTACCATAAAACTTACGACAGAATCAAGAGCCGCTTTTTCTGGCCCGGTCTCTCAACGAGTGTTGCCAAGTACGTTGCCTCTTGTGTGTCATGTCAACACCGTAAACGGTCAACGTCACCCCCAGCGGGCCTACTTCAAACCCTTCCCTGCTCTTTTACACCTTTCGAAGTTGTAGAAGAAGCCGATAGAAGCCACACTAGAAGCTGCTAGAGTCGTATTATATAAGAAAAAAGGGGGGCAAATCTATAAGTGTGGCTTCTATCGTTTTGCACAAGTCTGAATACGAGCTTTTCTGCGCCAGATGAAATGTATTCTCCTGTGCAAGCTTTGTTTTCGTTTGGCATTGGCACATGTGTTTTTTTTTTTTTTTTATATATTTTTTTTTCTATCTATCTCTCTCGTTATACCTGTTGCGCGCATGCGCGTACTAAGCAATATATTTCGCGTTCTTCTCGGAAATAAACCAGTTGTGAGTGCAGCGTTGGTCCTTGTGTACGTGTCTTCCTTCTCTGATTGTGTTTTTTTCGCTGCGGCTATGTCGAATGTAAGCTACCAACTCGCCCAAAAGCTTGTTTTACTGAATCTTCATAAACGTCCTGGGTGTTGGTTCCTAGACGCAATTGTTGGCTGTGCAAATAGAGCTCGGACGCCCGGCTGGGCCGCTGCTGCCAGACCAGGCAGGGTCGCTGTAGTGCCGCCTTGCACGTTTTCTTTTCAAGCAGCACACGACAGGCCAGACCCCAGCGGAAATTATGTTCGAGCGCGAAATTCGAACGCAGCTCACAGCTATTCTTCCCGGGTCGTCGCTTTCGCGTAGGTGGTACTGGTGGCACCACCTGATGGATATCCGCCGAATGTGGAAGGAAAAAACACGGCCGGTCTCGAGGGAGAGCGCGCGCTCCCTCCCTCGAGACCGGCCGTGGAAAAAACAAGAGGGAGGAAAAAGGCTGAGCGCGTGGTTGAGCGGCTCATTTGGAAATGTTTCTTCGACTTCTTTAACAACTACTGCTGAAGAAAGGGTGCGCGAAATGCGCTGAAATTCTGCGAATTCAATAAATTCAATTCTTGCAACCCGTAATAGCATACCGCCTCCCCCCCCCCCCCCCCCCCCCCCCCTCCCCATCCCCCTCCCCATCTCACTCTTCCACGTTCGGCGGATATTCATCAGTTGGCGCCACCAGTATCACCTTAAGCGAAAGAGGCGTTTTTGGATTGCCGGTGCTGCAGCCGACGCGGATTTGAATTAATTCTGATTGAATCAGGGGTGTGCATCATTCAAACTGGTACTGAAAACGACAGATGATTGTATATTATCTGCGTGCTAAATTTCAGCGCGAAGAGGCGAGCGGTTTAGCCGATACAACAATATTCATAAGCACCAAATGCGACCTCGGATATGCACCATCTCTTCCTGACTAGCTTTTTATTTTCTATATCTATATTTCTATACAGCCTATATTTGCTACCTGTAGACCAACGGCGGTAGAGGATTGAAAGCATCGTATTCCATAACAGATATACGTTGTCTTTCGCGCTATTGCATGGCGATAAAATTCCAACAATGAGTCAGTCATGGAGACCGGCTCATCATTAAATGAGTATATGTGTAGCCTATAGCTGGCTGCAAGCTTCATTTCAAAAACATGTCGGAGATGAATGCAGTGCGTTTCCTTGTATGAACAGGCGTAGAGCTATGGAACAAAACACTGCAAGTCTTCCGTATTTGAAGGCGCAACCTACCGCAAAAACAACGAGATAAGCCGCTCACGGGGAGCCAAATTTCCTTGTGCTGCCTGAAGCGTCATAGGAGCCTCAAGCACAAAGCAGAAGCCCCATGCCAAGCTAGAAATCGCACTACACGAGAAACCTTCCTCTGCTGCTGTACGTATACGCTGCATTCAAGCGCGTGTAAAGCCGTTATTCTGCCCAAAATGCAGACCTGTTAAAGCACAACCGCGCTATCTAGGCACCAGACTGGCCCAACCCAGGCGCGGCGCAAGACAAATTTGGCGCTCGCTAGTGTGACACGCGCCGAATGCCTACATGGGCTATAATTATTAAGAACAAGATCAAAAACCATTTACCAAAAATTGAAGCTAGAAATTAGTATTACAAATGTTTCACGTGGTGTAGTGGATCTTGTTTTTTGCTTACTTTATAGGCTGTGGCTAAAGGTACGTCGGAGGGACCCGATCCATAGTCTTAAAGGTACGTCCGACGGCCCGGTGCGTTTTTCTTCGGGATACGTCGGACGGATCCGGGAAATATATTTCAGAGGTATGGCGGACCGGTCGGTGGGGTTCAAGTTTAATGTCTGACGGACCCTATGCATTTTTCTCCGGGATACGCAAGATAGATGGATGGGGATGGGCCTTATGGACTTGGGATAGGTCGGAAAAGCCGGATGTGTAGATTGTAGTGTTGTAGTGGTTACTTGGTAGTGATAACCAAACGTAGCCAAATCGAAGTTGATACGAGGTGTGCGAGGATGGCCCAAGCACGGTGGGTCCAAGCATACATGAAATGTGAAATTATGAAGAACAGTACAGTGGCTAGAATGAGTGATAGACTACGTGATGGCATGATGACAGATTTACGCGAGTTGGACAGCGGCACATGTATTCGCGGTGTTGATGGCCAGCCTTCGGCCCGCACGCCCGCTCATTTGGTCCTCGTTATCATGTGGATTATCGTCTACGATGGTAGTCATGTAGTTTTGATTCTTCAAAGTTTCCTCACTTCAATCTGTGATGAGATGTGTCACGTAATGCGTCGCTTTCTGCTCGTATTGAGGTTTATATGTGCTTTGCTGTACTGCAAGTTCTACATACATACAAGCGGCGCTGAAAAAGCTGGGTACCGCCGATGTGTCTCTAGCCCAAGCATCGCGTCATCCTTTTTGTTGTGCGAATGGAAGTGTAGGCGCCGGTTTGAGCTTTCCGTGAGATGCTTTGATGTCCGTGCTACGTCGTAACGAAAGTGCTGTGTGAGATTACGAGAGTGCCGTGATGCGTGCGCCGATGTCCGGACGGACATCAGCGTGTCCATTTATGATCGCCGATGTTCCGAGTGCATGCCAGTGTTTATTAGGTGCAGTGGTAAGTCCAAAAACGTGGCGTAATGAGATTCACACGCGCTGTGCAACAGTCGACGACAATACGTCATCGACAATTTGTTATCAGACTGCACTACAGAGCTCAAAACTCGGAAAACGTGGTGTCTCCACAAAGTACACGCCAATTGTTTATATTAATGCGTTTTGAAGCTTCGAAAAAAAATTAGATGGCAATACTTTAACCTGGCCTTGCACAAAGTTGTTAGGAATGCACATGATACAGTTTTTGCATGTTGGAGTGGAACGAAAAATAAGTGCCCAGCCCACACCGCCGAGATGCGCATTACGACAGGTGAAATGGTTCAGGTTTCTGTAAAATAGCTGCCTGGCACAGCACCTTCCTAAATGTTCAAGCTTTGTACTATTGTTGAAGGCCACTTTATCATTAATAAAGGAACGAATATGCTTTATGTGTTAATTACTAGTGCTTTTTCAACCTATTATGTTCATTTTTGTTTCGTTTTTCCCTTAGTTTCCTTTGTTTTTCATGCTAGACAAACAGAATTGGTACACTTTTAAACTTGTCAGTCTAAAGCTGTACATGAATATCTGCTATGCATGTCACAGCTTTAATGCTAGAAAGGTTGACGTGTATAGCATGTACGTACACGCTGCGACATCTTAGCGGCACGTTCGGCTACTTGCCCCAAGGTCGTGATGTTTAATGCTAGTGATGGCAGTCGCACTTTGGTGCAGGGGAAATGCAAATGCGTCTGTTTCCTGCAAAATATCAACGCAAAGTACAAAGCCCGGGCAGTCAAATTAGTCTGGAGCTCTCCACTACGGTATTCTTCATAGCTACATATGTCACTTTAGGATGTGAAACCCTCATGCCATAGGTAGGATGTGTTGTTTTTTAGATTTTGTAACCTCTCATTTGTGTTTTGCAACATTTGGCTAATTTTAGTTCTCAAACAGTTGTTAAAGATGAAACCGAAGCAGTTTTTGGCATGGTTTTTTGCTTGGATTAATTTGCTAATTGCAGTTTTTTGAAACTTGCATCAATGCTGGACAGTTCAAATAGCAGGCAGCTGAATTACAGAAATGATGTGGATCATGCATTTCAGTTCTGACAAATGGAAAGTAACGGTCCCCTCCTTGCATGCATAGGTGCCCTTAGACAAATACATACTCGGATGTGTGATTGTGACGCATACCAAGGGTCGACAGAAGGCCATGTGGAGCCAGTGTGATATTCTTCATGAAAATTGTACAACAGCTGCTGTACCATGCAGAAAAAAAATTGGTCATTTAGTGTATGATTAACTGACCGTGAATAGCATCTTACTCAGAGTATGATGTGATATATAATATCTGGTTTAGCATCCCAAAATAACTACGGCTATGAGGAACACCGTAGTTGAGGGCTCCGGTGTAATTCCGACCACCTGGGGTTCTTTTACATGCACAGACACCGCACGGTGCACGACGGCCTATTGTTTCGCCTCTATTGAAATGCCCCTGCTGTGGCAGGAACCAAATCTGCATCTATGGGTTCAGCAGCCAAGCACTCTAACTACTGAGCGAGCACAACGGGGCCAAGTATCAAAATGCATGCCATTACATTTCCTTCTAGCCTGTGGTTTCCTTCACAGAACTAATCTATACAAGGAAAAGTAAATAGCAAGAAAAATTAGTTTTATTGCACATTATATTCACATTTCAGCAAACATTCTCTAGGAAGAAATTTCTCATAATGTTTGCATGAAAACCATGAATATCTTATAAAAACAAAACAATGCACTTACTCCACTCCAATTATTAATGGCCAAGGTGGCATCTATGCTACTACACTGCACTTATCACAAGACCACAAGCCCCATCTGCTTTGTCTTCGGTGTGAGACAGATGTCGCACACCGAAGACTGGTCGTCTCGCAACATACCTCTGCATATGTTGCATTTCAATTTCATGCCTTTCCACTTAGCTTCAACTGTTGCCAGCATTACTAGTCACCCATCTTTTTTGAAATTCCTTTTTACGCTGTTGGGATCAGCATCCTTGTCAAAGATGGTCTCTGGCATTTTCAGTGCTATCATTTTCATATCTTCCTCACTTGGAAGAACAAAGAAAATGACAAGCTTTGAGCAGACAAAAAATTAGGGAGACTCCTAATCTCCACCTGTAAGGGTATGGTGCGCCAGCATTAATGGCTTTTGTCTGCAGATCACACTGTGGATTCCCATTAATTTACATGCCCTTTGCTACAAACTTAATTACTAATTTCTTAATTCATGTCTCTGTTACCTCAGATATACTCATTAGCATACGGTCGTAGGCTGCCTTGTTATGTGATAGACAACCTGGCATAGACCTCTGTAAGCCTCACGTTAACCAAACTGTACAATCATGCCTCCATGGCCTAGGAGTAACCTTTCTTAATCGGAGCTGAAACGTCCCAGAACATATTCCCAGAAAAAGATGCAGGCTAAGCACTTTAGTGTAGTCTTCCCTAAATACCAAAGAACACTGCTGTTCATAGGGAATTCGAAACATTCGACGCGCTTCCGGCTTTCCGGTTGTGCACTCTTGCGGTGCGGTGCAGTAGGTCTTCGCCTCGACGAGTCGATGTGCAGCTCGCCGCAGTAGCAGCGCAGGCCTCTAGTAGATTCGGCATGTCTTCTGCCACGGCTCTGAGGTAGAATTTAAACGAAGAATTTAGCTAGAAACATCCTGTTTCCTCGGTCTGCGTGTGAGGAACGAGCATAATGCCATTTCACATACATACTTTAGACTGCCGAATGTTCTGCACGGCGAGGTGTGTGTGTTGTGCCGGCGCTAGATCTTCGGAGGTCGATGCAGGACCTAAGACAGCGTAAATGCTAGGAATAGCTCGCTCGCATTACGGGCAGATCGAGGTGATAGTTGAGTGCGAAGCGAAAGCTGCTCGTGAATGTGCGTATCTCGATGCCAGCTGGTGGAGCTGGTGCAGTACGTAGCATCGCCTGCAGCTATGTGCGTGACAGCGATGCTTGCCGTACACAATCCTGAGTGAAGACCGTGATCTATGTTAGAACGGATGCACTCTTCGTAGCACCTCATCGAGAGTCGCGGCTAGCTGATATCATAGAGGATAAGATTCATTCACGCGTAGCAAGCGGAATGTGGCCGCGTTCGACGTGCACATAGCTATGAGCCTGTATATCGACGTCCGCCGTATCTTTACGAGAATCGAATGGGTACGTCGGACGTACCTTTAGACACTTCGTACTTTATAATGATATCAGTGTGTCGCGCAATTACTAGTGGATTCGCCTCGTGCCACGGGCGTGTCACCATGCAGTCGCGGCCTTTTTACGAAGGAAACGAGCGCCTATGCTCTTTTCGCGATATCACGTAGTTCTGCAGGCTTAGTCAGGATTATCCGGAACAACGTAGGAAGCTTATAGCAAGAAGGGGGAAGTAGCTTGGTGCCAGTTGAATGTAAAATGTCCGGAAATTTTGAAGGTTGGAAAAAAACAAGAAAGAAAACCTTTTTTTTTCCTGAAATATTAGAAACATTGGAAAAAAATCAATTATTTGTATTAATCAAGAAGTGTAGCAGTATTAAACCACCAAACAAGCTTTTCTTTTTTTTTTTTTTTGAGCAGTGTGCTGCTGGTGCAAGTGTCGCGTTTCGTTAGAGGGTTATGAAAAAAAAAGATGACAGAAGATTGCTGCCATGTGTGTAGCAGCCTCCACTACCGCGTATCAAAAGAAGTGGCCAAATTTAGTCTGTATGCACACCTAGTGCAAGCATAGGCCTAAGGGACAGAGATTGCAGAAGGTGTGTTCATTCGTTCCAACATACAGCTTAAAATGTCTAGTTTGATGAGCGGTGCCGGAAATGAGAGGAGCAACAATTCGTAGTAGTGCGGGTAGGCAAAGTTCTGTGTTTGTTTCCGTGCCTCCCTTTCCTTAGCGCGTTCTTTTTTCCCGTCTCATATATATTTCACTTGTTATTTGTTTGTTTCTGGCAAAATCTTATGCGGAGTTCAATATATGATGTCTGAAGTTTTCTCTGCAATCAATCATGTGGCGGCAAGTTCCGTCTGTTTCCGTCTTTTCTCCTTCCTGGTACAAGTCTAGTCTTTCTATATTTTCATTCGAACATGCTTTTTATATTCCTGTGAGTTAACTTGTACTGTTCGAGGTTCATCTCATTCTCTCTCACGTCAAACACGAAACCATATCTACATGCAACATTTATTTCTGTTCATCGTGTATTTTTGTATATGCTTACGCTTGCTCACGCTTTTATTTTTCTTGTGCAAATGTTAACATGCAGTTCAAAGTTTGCCACATTTATCTCCAAATAAGATATTCATGCATTTTAGGCTGTACTCGAGTCCTTTAATATCAACGGCTCCTTTCTTCCTTTATCAAATCTAGGTAATTTAACGTTTACGGTACTTCTCGTTAGTACAGTAAGAAATCTCACAAAAAGTGCTCTTTTGCGTGTGTTTCCAGTTTATTCTTGAAAAACGTACACGCACGTGAACTGCCAGTTGTTTGCATTTTCTTGTAATGTTTGGTAGACAGATTAAAGTTCATTACATTTTTAATCAGATCATTGGCATGCCAAGGCGCTCTAGTACTGGCGATGTGTTCGTGCTCGCTTCTTCTTAGATTGTTCTTATCTGTTCTTGCTGAGTTTCAGACCTTTTTTCTTTCAGTTAATTTGCATGGATTGAAATTTTATCACGTTATTTTTAAAGGGGCTGGGTTTCGCAAGGGCAGAGGAACTAGAGACCAATTTGCCAACCTTCGCTGGATCATGGAAAAAGCAAGAGAGTTCCAGAAACCCATCTACTTCTGCTTTATTGATTATGCGAAAGCGTTTGACTGCGTAGATCACAGCAGATTGTGGCAAGCTCTCCAAGAGATGGGAGTTCCAATTCATCTCATCTGTCTCCTCAGGAACCTGTATGAAGGGCAAGAGGCCACAGTCAGAACTGGGCATGGTCTTACTGATTGATTTCCGATCGAGAAAGGAGTGAGGCAAGGCTGCGTACTGTCGCCCTGCCTATTTAATCTATATGCAGAGTGCATCATGAGGAAGGCCGGTCTGGACGAGTCTTCAGCTGGAGTGAAGATTGCTGGAAAACGTATCAACAACTTTAGATATGCGGATGATACCACTTTAATGGCAGAAAGTGAAGTGGAACTCAAGAGACTTCTGATGCGCGTACAAGAAGAGAGTGAGAAGTTTGGGCTTAAACTGAACATTAAAAAGACAAAGATCATGGCGTCTTGCCCTATCAAGTCCTGGAGCATCAATGGACAAGAAGTGGAAGCTGTGACAGATTTTCTCTTCTTGGGCTCCAAGATTACCTCGGAAGGAGACTGCAGTCATGAAATTAGGAGACGCCTGCTTCTGGGAAAGAGAGCAATGGTTAGCCTTGACCGCCTAGTAAAGAGCAGAGACATTAATCTGCCAACCAAGATCCGTATAACTCGTGCTATGGTCTTTCCAGTTGTGATGTATGGATGCGAGAGTTGGACTGTGAAAAAGGCTGACCGCCGAAGAATTGACGCATTTGAATTGTGGTGCTGGCGACGACTCTTGAGAGTTCCTTGGACTGCCAGAAGATCAAATCAGTCGATATTGTCGACCATAAACCCTGACTGCTCATTCGAGGGTCAAATTCTAAAGTTAAAGCTCAGCTACTTTGGTCATCTGATGAGATGAGAGGAGTCGCTGGAGAAATATTTGATGTTGGGAAAGGTTGAGGGTCGCCGGAGAAGGGGTAGGCAACGAACGCGATGGTTAGATGGCATCCTCGAGGCGCTGCAGATGAAGTTATGTGATGTTAGGAAGATAGTGAGAGACCGGAAAGCGTGGCGTGACATGGTCCATAGGGTCACGGAGAGTCGGACACGACTGAACGACTGAACTGAACTGAACTGAACTGGGACACCAAGTTTTGAGGATTTATAAGCTTGTAATGGGTTTTCTCTGTAAGTGAGGTCACCCAGAGCCAAAATCTGGACACAATAAACATTTTACATACATCTTAATGCAGTTCCAAAATCCGTTAGGTGCGCTTTCGTTCAATTGAGAAGCATCGTTAACGCCATTTAATATATTGACATATGAGGCTCATAAGTGTATCAGTGAATACTAGCCACGTCACATCACAGTAACGTGGCGTACTATCAAGGGCGCAACGACGCGCAACAACTACCAGCTGCTGCATTGGAGACGACGGCCTGATCGTCAGGCGCTTCCGCTGGTGGATCGGCATCGGCACCCGAACGAAACCTTCTCACCAGTGAGGCTACAACCTCACTAGATTTTCTCTCTACTTTATTAGAAATACGAATAAGCAAATTAAGACTACATTTCATATGCTCGCGTTTCGACACTCAGCGGAAGAAGGAACAACAAAAAAACTGTAGCATTTTGACATCTGAAATTGTCTTAATAGCATTTTTCACGAACGTTCTGAAGTAGGCGTAATTTATGCAACCAAAACTAAATAACAGCAAATAAATTATATTCTTTCTGCAGCCTTTTCAGCGCTCTTGTTACTTAGAAGCAGCCATCTATAAATTAGCACAAATTTTCATGTTCATTAAGGGAATCATGCTTCATGTTTTTTGTTTTTCGGTTTTATACTCCTCGAGAAAAAGGAGCAAAAACAGATTTTTTTTTTTTCTTTCAAAAATTTCATGTTTTCTTCCGAGCCCTCCCATCTCTATGCAGGTGGACACCTTTCCGAACCCAGCCGCACTGAGTAGGTTCCTGACTGGCTTAAACGATGGCAAATGTTGGGCCTGTGGAGCACGGGCGACGCTAGCCCATATGATGTAGGCGTGTGCCCATTCCACCGCTTTAGTGGACTGTAACGATCTATGGGAGGTTTTGCTACGCAGCCAGAACCTTGCAGAGCAGAAGAACCCCATCAGACAAGCCTTTTAAACCAGCAGGTCCCGCAAAATCTCGGACGTCTGACAAAAACGGGAAGGCAAGGCCGCCTTCCTCTTATTAATGATGTTAATAAAGTTTTTTTAAACTTTTCTGTGCCCATGACTTGTAAGCTTAATTTTAAACCTAATTACGATCATTGTTCAGCGGTGTAATACGCACGTCACGTACCATACCCAAAACTAACACCTGCTGGGCTTTTTGTGCTTTTAAGTATTATATATATAATGGTATACCACGAGCATCAACGCTGAGTCGGCCAAAAAGGTAGTGCGGGGGCTATTCATCGCTTCCTCCGTTTTGTTTAGAAAGTGACCATTTGCATCGAATTAGATTTAACTGCTTCATCGTAACTGTCTTCGCTGGGCTGATGTTATGCTTCAAGTTCCACATATCCGAGGCGAAACAATAATATTCACCGATACAATACAGCTTAACTGATACCACGCCACAGTCGTGAAGGAGACCCAAGCAACAAGCAACCGCCTGCCGTCGACACTGTGGAAACAATTCACCGGATATTTTCGCGTTTACCTCGTGTGGATGCGACTTTCAATAACAGCTAAGTTGGCGTGAATTGCTTATGCCTTGGTGGTCGAAATAGAGGTGTGGATCTGTGTTGATTTGCATCGCAACACTGGCGTTTAGCGTACGCGCACACTAGAAAAGGCATTTGCATGAAAGTGCTGGAAACACAGGTGCAGCAGCCAGTACTAGAGTGCGCTGCGCTATGGGAGATAACGGCAGTATAATCAGTGCGAGGCGAGGAGCTGTACGGTCATAGGCGCCGACGGTGATGCCATAAATTCAAAAAACGCGGTAATGACAGATTCTTCAGATCTGCTGATGACAGCTTTCCTGTTGAGCATCTCACCCTCTCCTTACCTTATCTGTGAATGGAAACACAGTACCCTTCTAGCGCTTCATGACATGATAAGGCGGGAATTCGCCTCGTTTTCTTCTGTCAACGAAAAACGCTGTTTTTATACAAAGCCATGACAGGATGGGAGGTCGTAGTACCTGATCAATAAACAATAATTCATAGGTTAATTCATTATCACATGTCGAATTTAGCTTCTTGCATCACACTTCTATAGAGAATGTTAGTTTTATGCGTGGTTTTGAAAACACATTAGCTAAAAGATGCAAGTCAGATGTGCAGCGAGTGATCTGAGAACATACAAGGAATGACGTGATGCGATGCAAAAAGGTGACTCAGCTCAAAGTGCAGCCCATGATCATCTCGCAGCAGGTTATGACAGTGCGAGATCGCTAATCTGGAGGTTCACAGCGTAGCCAAATCGTCTAACGTTTGTGTGTTGGCTTCGTGTAGGTGTCCACCTAGCAGTTAAGCAGATACTGCGCTTTTCTTTCCGCCGAAAGAAACCTGGAGATGTTTAGTTAGTTTAATTTATATGGTTTAACGTCTCAAAGCTAATCCGCCTATGTGGTACGCCGTATAATGCCCCGAAATTTCGACCACTTTCTTTAACGTACATTGACATGGGCCCTTGCAAACTCTGCGTTAATTGCAGATTGGTTTATAAGAAAGGAAAGGTTCTGTATATGTCGCTCTTCTCACTGCACACTTGAGCGGTGACATAAGGGAAGGGAAGAAGGCGGAACAGTAAGAGAGAAAGAGGTGCCGTAGTGGAGAACTGCGTAATATTTTCTACCACCTAGGGGCTTTTACGCGTATCAACGTCGCTGTGCCAACTTCTCATTGCCAAACCGCCAAGGAAAAACATGCAGAACAGTGCTTTCACACGTCTTAATGGGTTCAAGCAGAGATAAATATCGGGTAATGTTACTTAACGGTGGGATGTTGCGCATTGGTTCCGACTAAAGCAAGTGCACCATATTTATAAGAGCTCTTCGCCTCTGAGCTCCGCACCGTTCGCGGGTTGCGAGAACAGACGCAAATCTAGGGCATAATGTGAGATTACAGGGCGAAATCACGAGGAAATTTCTGGAGATCCAGCAGAGTTGCATTCATCATCATCATAATCAGCCTGATTATACCCACTGCAGGGCGAAGGCCTCTCCCATATTTCTTCACTTAACCCGGTTCTGTGCTAGCTGCATCCACTTGACCCCTGCGAACTTCTTAATCACATCCGCCCACCTAACTTTCTGCCGCCCCCTGCTACGCTTTCCTTCCCTTGGAATCCAGTTTGTTACCCTCAGTGACCATCGGTTATCCTCTCTTCGCACTACATGTCCTGCCCATGTCCATTTCTTCTTCTTAATTTCCACTAGAATGTCGGTAACTTGAGTTATTTCTCTGACCCACTCTGCACGCTTTCTATCTCTTAATGTTACCCCTACCATTTTTCGTTCCATAGCCCTCTGGGTTGTCCTCAACTTAAGTAGAACTCTCTTGGTTAGCCTCCACGTTTCAGCCCCATAGGTGAGTACAGGCAAGATGCAACTATTGTATACTTTCCTCTTGAGCGATACCGGTAAGCTGCTAGTCATAATCTGCGAGTGCTTGCCAAATGCACACCAGATACAATTCTTGTTGGGAAATTCACAGCAGTGAATTTGCATCGCTACACTCCGTTTCACGGAGTATTCACGAAAGGCGATGTACAAAGAGAGCACTGATGCTAAACGTCGACTGTAATTGTCATTCCACTCTTATATTGGGCAGAATAAAATCCCCGCCGAAGAGGAGATAGGTTGCGTTTAAGCCGAGTAAAATATTATTCATTTCAAATAAGGATTCTGCATCGCTCAGTACAGGCGGTCTGTAAAACGAGCCAACAGCCACCGGCGAGCCTTTCTGGAGTGCAACTGTGCACCAAACTGATTCGCGCGAGTAGATGCTAACATTAATGTAAGTGTTCGTTATGTTTTCGTGAGCCAGAACAAATACACCCCCGCCTCTATGTTGCTGTCTCTGCGATAGACGGTGGAAATGGCGCATGGCTAAAGTTTACAGACCAGGCGGAATGTCCTTATACAGCTGAATCGTCACGTGACTTGCAGTCGCCGTTAGGTGTCAGTGTCACGCCTGTGGTGGCGGTAGTGGCTTATTAAAAAAAACCATTATCAAAAGGGAAGGAAAAGAATGTTGCCGGCCGCGGCAACTACTATCTAATATCTTAAGCACACGAGCTGAGGTCGGCGGGAAAGAAAAGAATAGAGGATAGCGATGAAACGTATGGCTCGATTGGATGCCGATGAGCCACGTATCACCTGCTTTCAAAAACTAGGAAACTGGTTTGGCCGTTATGCGAATTAACACTAACGTAGCGCGACCCGTCCTTTTATTGATCACGGACTGTAGGTGCTTCACGCTGTCAATCTGCTAATGCACCGTGGCGGCCCCTGCGTGTGGTTTTTGGATTTCGAGTTATGGTCAGTCGTTTCTCTCGGCGAAAACTTTCGAAAGCTATCACGGGCCAGGGTTCGTAAAAAGCAAACATATGACGAGCTCCTGTCTGGCCTGGTGCTTGCCTAACTTTGTCCAGCCGCAGGAATGCCCCGTAGAATGCGTCTAAGCAGGAACATTCGCTGTTGCGGCATATGTGGTTCCATAAGTCCTGTTAAAGGGACGCTCTGAGAAACAACGCTATAAAATTTGCGTTGTTTGTAAAATCAATCATACGCTTTTTTTCGGGTTTGGTATAATTTTTTTTTCTCTTGCAGCAGAGGACACATTTATTGATCACCTTCCGAAAATTTCCGGCCACCTTCAGAAAGGTTGTCGCGTCTGTGCTCTCATAGCGAACCACGGACTTTTTTTTTTTTTTTTATCTCGTCGAAGTGAAAGCGGATGACGACGCCGTTGAGGCGGAAGCGGACTGTCGACATCCGACCTGTTCTTCCCGCCTAGTACTTGGATAAATAAGACAAGCGTTCACTGGAGCGCCTCTGGGCATCGGCGTTGGTAAAAGAAAGGTGCGCGGCAGTAACGTTATTTACGCCAATATCGCAGCGGTTCTGCACGAGCACTCAAATGTTCACCGTTGTTCCGACGATATGCCGGACACTTCCTAGGTGAGTCTCTAACTGCGACTGGCACCATCGACAGGAAAATGCATGCCGCCATTCTCAATACATAGCTACCGGCAAGGGAGGTCGATCCGTGCCGATCTGCGAACGACGCGTCTGGAAGGTTAGAATTTACTACGGATTTGAAACACCACATATCAAGTTCCTTTCGCTGCCAAATCTTCACTTGACACCATATTACGCGGAGCGATTGGATGGCATCACGGGTGCAACAATGAATATATTGATTTTGACCGTCGTGTGAATGGTTGCGTGAGCCTAGCATTCCTTTTGTCAGCGAATGTTTTGCATGTCTGTCGGACCTGTGCTGCACTCCTACTAGGAATGTGGCTGCTGCACTTTGCAAGGTTTTCCGCAACGTGCGTTTCTCTGGAACAAAGCCTTCCACAGAATAAAAAGCGAACTCTGACCAACAGAAGTAACCCTTTGCTGAGGTAGACAACATGTTTTTAATTCAGTTATTTGTTCGGAGCAATCCTTGTGTAAGTTTTATACTATGGCAGAGTTATGTCACGCGTGGGGAATTGCCACAAAGCGCAAATGTTGCTTCCATCGTGAATGGCCGTGAGAGACTGTTTGATTATTAATCTCGTTTAAAACCGCCTAAGCCTCTGATATAAGTAAATGCTCCTTTGCCTTTTTGAAAGTTCCTAGTCATCTTGCACTATTCGCGCACAATGTCAGAGCTATTAAGCGAATAGAGAATTCATACACAACTCATAAATTACTCTTTTAATGCTAGCTCTTTGTGAGCGTTGTCTCCTCACTGCCCTTTCTTAGCTCATTACGCCAATCATTACGCCAAAGTTGTATGTCACTTTGTGAACACCGGGAGAAGGTGCGAGTGTTTATCTAGAGGCACAATAACCCTTAGCTCGCTTCTGTCAGTGGTTTTCGTGTTTGGCATACAACTGTGAAAACTCATCGCAAGAGCAGCAAGCCAGCTATGTTGCAGCCCATGGTATGCTCCAATCGTGAATCCACTCGTGAATCCAGCCGAAATTTTCCGCGTCGTCTGAGAAACGATTTGAAAATGCATAATCAAAAATGGTGGACAAATTCTGAGAAAGATACTTTGAATCGAGTTATTTAGATGTTGTATAACTGCAAAAAACTATCGGTATATCCGGAGATCCTGCTCGGACAAGATTGTAGTTATTTTGTTGTTTATTTTAAAATATGCCACTGGTTTCATGTGATACTCCGGATTTCTCGTTGTGAACGCAGGACGAACTTCAGAAACAAAATTTCGCAGCGTATCGGAATATTGGACCATTTCTATCGATGTATGTTCGTGAAATATCTTACTCCATAGTTCCCTTCACGATTATTTAGAAACACAATCTATTGGTTTTCTATGGCAGTCTTAACTACTCATGAGCGCATCCAAACTTCAGAAACAAAATTTTGCAACGCATTGGAAACGCCGACCATCTCCATCAATATGTGCGCAACAGCATTAAATATCGTGCAATATTCCATTGTTTGTTTCCTGACATTAAACGGCGTCCCTGAAAGCTGAACTTTGGTCGCAAGACAAATTGTGCATCTGGTATGTGTCCTGCAGCCGTAGTTGCCAACAGCATTTTGTCTGCGTTGATGGTATATATGCTTATGCGGCTTACCTTTCAGATTCAGGAAAGTGAAATTGAGTTCATCCGCATCTCTCCCCGTGTTCCTGATACGTCGTACCCCCTCATGAAAGTCGTTAAATTATCGCATGCCTTGCGATATAAACAGATTTTGAACATTTTTTTTTTTTTTTTGTAAGCGTCTGCTGACATTTGTACTGCAGCAATGCATTTATATTTTCACCTTCCTTTCTTAGAAGATTTTTGTCCGTCCACGCGTCTACTCGACGACAAAATAATGACTATTCCGAACGATTATTTCCAAACAGGCTACTATCACTTCTGCCAGCAGACGAAAGAGAGCGGAAAACAAAATGAGAAAGAAGCGATTTAAAGAATAGGCTGTTCGCAGCAACTGCATACACCGAAGGAACTGCTACACCTACAGAGCATGCTATAGGCTCACCACCAGGCAGACATCTCCAGTTTCCATTATAGTCTCTCTCTCTCTCTCTCTCTCTCTCTCTCTCTCTCTCTCTCTCTCTCCTAACTCTCAATATGCCCTCCATTTCTACTGGTATGCAGATCTTAGCAGTTTACGCAAATTAATCTTGCTCATTTACCAGTTCGCTTGCAGCCAGTGCGACATTAACAACCATAGCGTAGCTGAAAATTGACTCTAATCGCGTACACTGCAAAGCATAGGAATCAAGGACTCGTATAAAAATGCCATACCAGAGATAAATTTTGTATACTTAAGAATGCACAATATCCCCCACGAGATGACGAAAGAGAGAAAAGCATAGCTGCGTTTTGCGCTTTTAGAACAGAGTTTTTCTTCTTTATGATGTGTTCTCTATGTGCTTCGAGCGTAAGCTCGTCGCCCTCTTAGGCACCGTGCTTGTATATAGTGTCCGCGTTTCTCTCTTCAAGTACAGTAGATTTTTATCAAGGTGTCTCGTCACTTGCTTAAAATATCTATAGATATAATTGCGCCAACGCTATAGTGTCCCTCTTCCTTCCTTGCATGCGCCAGAATTCACCTCATCTGGAACGCGTGACACCCTTTTTATCGAGGTTAGGTATGCTTCACCTCAATGCTTCATGCCCTGTAAATAATTGTGCAAAAGGAAATTTTGAAAACTGAATGTATATTTTAGTTCGTGGGATATTGTAGCAAAACTTATCAACAAGGTTTCCGTCTATATGCATGCACGTGAAGGGTAGTATAACATGAAGTTTCAGCACCTTATTATTTTCAGTGACGCCACAATTGCGGCAACATGCCATGTGGAAAGCCAACCTAACAAACTATATGACAACTATGACAGGGGTTTATCAGAGATTAAAACTAATACTTGCGACGAGACGCTGATAGCAAGCATGGCTCCAAGCAGACGCGTCCTATAGACGCCTCATCTTCGCTGCCTGCTTACCTGCTTACCTGCTTACCTTTATAAACAAGTGCATGAAGGTTTCATTACTGACAACCTTCCTAGTCTGATTACTCTGATATCCAACGTTTCAGCGAATAGACTTGTGAATAACAGCCTGAGGGGCGAGTTGGTGCATGATAAAATGAAAGGCGGCGCATCAAAAACACAAACAAGAAAAACACGCATGTGGTGTTTCTTTCTTGTTTGTGTCCTTGTTGCGCCGCCATTCATTTCATAATGGACTTGTCTTTGTCTTGTTTCTGGCCAAACAAAGACATGCCCACTTGTCGAAACATTGGCTATCTTACTGAGCCCGTACTGAGGATGTCGGGCGCGAGGCAAGGAAACTCCTATTTACTTCTTTCGTCGCCACCTCGTTTTAAGAAGCACTTTTGTGAACTGAATAATAACTGTAAATGGCGTTTAGGTGAGTGCCGCCATCTAAAGGAAAGCTGTACATTTCTTCCTATTCGAAAGAAAAAATTTTGTCTTGGTACCATATTAGGGCAGTCTGTGGAGCAAATCAGCTGCTTTGTTCAACAAGGCAGTTAATCAGTGGGGTTTTAGCAGATAGTAAAGTACTTTTACTTAATCTAAGGGTTTGAAATTTTCCAGTATCTCTAAAAAGGATCAACATATCGAAGCTTAAACTATGTTACACCATGTTAAAGGAAACCCTCGGAGGCAAACGGCGTAATTTAAATGTACAGTAGCGAGTAAGCATAAAACACGTAGCCGGTGACGAAGCTTGGGAAAACATCTAAACGCCATTTAATAACAGTGACACATGCATGCCGACAAAATGGAGGACCACCAGAATTGCCTAGGTCCCTCGATCATAGATAGCTGTTGCTAGATGACATTGAAATGCAGTTATCTTGAGCTCTGCCACCGGCTACATGTTATATACCACTTTTGCTCACGACTGTACGTGTAATTACGTTTAGCATTTAAGGCAAGCCATGCAAAAGAAATATTTTCAGGTTTAATAAATATTCATAGTTGAGAAACGTTTTTAATTTTGCTTGTTTGAGCCCATAACTAATTTGCCTGCAGAGTTGTTGTTAATTGCAATCGGCAGCTACAACGTTAAAACCTTATCATCTAAGGTAGAGCACAATGTCTCGGTGTACAAGGCCGAAACGCCCTTAGCCAGGACTGGTACGTGCACTGGATCTTTCCCACTACGCGATGGTTGCTGACGCTTTCTTTATTTGCTACTCACGATAGGCCGGAGAAAATCCACTATTTGCACTGAGTCCGCGAGAAAGAATTATTGAAGTGAAACCGTTCGTCAAAGATGTGCAATCTACCCTGACATGGCTACGGGTTTTATTTATTTATTTATTTTATTTAGAAAAAGACAAGATGGGCGGTATAAGACTCTGATAGTATGAACACGGAAACGTTGGGGATGGCGAGGAAAATACGTACCAGGAAAATTTTGAGGAAGTAACAAATGTCATCAAATAGCAATTACGGGAGTTGGGAGGCACTTTTTTATTCAAACCCTTTACGTACTTTTTGCAAATTTTGTATGCCATGTTACGCAGAACATAAAAACTGTCTCGTTTACTTTTTAAAAAATAATCAGTAATACCCAGAAGAAACTCGGTACTGTGAAAGCTAGCCATCTACCTCATGCGCTTTGGTGTAATGCAAATTCAAACACATTGGTGATACTAGAGGCTTGCACATGACGTCACGGACGGCTCAAACGGTCCTCATAGCTTTTCTTGAAAGGTGGTTTAAGTGACCGTGAGGCTTGCACTGTTTCTGGTGTATAGTAGCCACGTACTATCAAAGGTTTCTAGAATGCGCTAACAACAACTTCGGCGCATGTAATGATCAGCTGGCAGCTTGATACTATACCTGTGGAGATAAAAGCAAAACCCACTATCTCTGTTATGTGTACGACGCGTATTCAGGCTTATTCAGGCGCCCTTTAGCATGCATTGCACCTATATCCCTGGATGGCAATCGTGCGTCCCTGAGACTTTTGTACCGTGCTGTACATGTAGCCCTTCCCATGCTTTTCTGTGCAGGTGATTCTGTACGCACGTTCGAAGATGACTGAAGAGCATGGAGGGCGAGCTGATTGCTTTCGTTGTGATTGGCCTGGCGATGGTTCTTCTCAGTGTAAGGTGCTGCTGGGTCATAGTGAAGATATGGACCATGCCGCCGTCCAGGGATGTCAGCGTGCGAGAACAGTCAGAAGAACAGGATTGTGATATCGAGGCCGCTGTAAGGGACAACGCCGTGACATGAACAGGCCCGCGGTAGCCTGTCTTCCATGAAATCCTGACGCAGGACGCTTCTTATAGACGTGCAATGTTGTTTTGTTTGGTGATTTGCGTGCTCGTGCAAATAATAGTGTCAACAGCGCTGGTGTGTATGCTCTTTATTTTTTAGGAACAGCAAAATTTTACAAGTTTTCTTATTTTAAATAGCATTAGTATTTCAACGTAGCATTTTGTCATCCACCGCTGTGTCGTAATTCCAGCAAACATGCAGAATGCTAGACGCATGGCACATGAGAAATGTTCGTGCTTCAACTTTTGGTCTCAATCTGGGTGCTAGATTTGTCATCACTTTGCCCTTGCCGGTCAGTGGCACCTACGGCTTTCCTGGACGTAAGCAACGGCTCTGAAGTGTTTATAACTGACATGTAACCAAGCGTATGCATAATCGTTTGGCAGCTGTGAACAGCAATCTTCCAGGACACTTTGGCGACTAAAGTGATGAAAGGCGAAAACCTGAGTGCTGCATTCTGCTACGCGACTGTTGCGCATGTAGCGATGAATGCCGCTACGAGTAAACCGAGCGACTATCTCTTTCACATTCTACGAGTGCATTTATTTAGTGAATTCTGCTTGGCAGCGACGAGATCGCGCTGCTTGTACCTTCGCAGTTGTTCTAAGCTTACTGTTGTGTAGTTGATTTTACAGAGTGGGCGGTATTATTTAGTAACTAATTAATTACGCAAGTGCCACTAAGTAGTAGGCCTTGATTAGTGGTAAATTAATTCTTCAACAACACGATCTCACGCCATGCGCTCGCGGTGCGCATGCCTCCTAAACTAATCTTCCTCTTCACAAATTACGGGATTTGTCGCTAATTAGTGATTACGATTTAATTAGTCATCGATCGGTAATTAGAACCCAAATAGTAATTAGTAGTACTTAGTCATTAGTCATTCATTAGTAATTTATCATTGATTGACATATGGCCATATGAGGCACGTATTCGCGCATACTGTAGTAGTGCTCTGTGATTGGTCAAGACCTCCATGACGTCAGCCCCTATCGACCAATCAGAGCCGCCGCAACAGCGTGACACTTTTGCTGACGACAACGATGAGGCAATAAAGGCTTTCACCTTGATAAAACAGGGCGGTCTAACCGACAAGTTCGTTTTTATCGGAACTTCATTTTTGCACGTCAGCCGGGGAGGGTCACGTGACAACAAGGGCGACATAGAACCTACGTCACGGTTACGTATTACCCTCCTGGTTCTCCTTGCCCTCTCAGCAGGCTTTGTTTTTGTTTTTTGTTTTTACTTTTTCCTCTTGTCTTTCTTATGAATGGGCACTCATCGCTCCAATGTATTTCTACTTTTTGCGTGCGTGCGTGTGCGTGCGATTGTGATTGTAGCTACCGGAGAAGAAGTTTCGGAGGTACCGTGCGCGCTGAAAAGCTCACTTTCCGTTGCTGTTGTTGATAGCGCATCCTTGTTTCACTAATTTGTATGCGCGGAATAAGCAAGCAGCTCTCTCTTTCTCCCGTTCATCTTTGCGCTTGCGGCTCAGCACGTGCATACACGTTGAATAACTCAAACTGGTTCATACTACGCAAGATAAAACGGCGCGAAGACTTGGACGAGTAGGAGGCAGGTGCCTTTACTAAGGAAAACTTTATTCCTTCCACTCGAGATGAGAGCTTAACGGCGAAGAAAAAAAAAAAACGGGAGCCGTGAATGCGTTTAGCATTACGTTACCCATTATTCATATTTTCTTGCAGGCTTTTATGCATTTCACTACTCATTACAGTTTCTTCACCCTGCCGGGGTGGCACAGTAGTTACGGAGCTCGACTACTGTTCCCAAGGATGCGGTATCGAATCCCGGCTTCGGCGGCCGCTTTTCAATGGAGGCGAAAAGCAAGGCGCCCATGTGCTGTGCGATGTCAATGCGCGATTAAAGATCCCCAGGTGGTCGAAATTTCTGGAGCCCTCCACTACGGCGTCTCTCATAGCCTGAGTCGCTTTGGGGTGTTAACCTCCGCAAACCAACCAACCAACCATTATAATTTCTTCGCTCAAATTTGCTAAACAAAAAAAAAAAAAAAAACACTAAGGAACTCTGACTTGCTCTTCACTGAGCCGCTGTTACTTATTTTCATTGTTATGCTCGTTTTGTCACAGCCACCGGATAGCCTGCCCCTCCTCTTCACTATCTGGGCGTGGGCCCAGACTTTTCGCTCTAATACGCGGACTGAAACGTCAACAAATATTTTTCTTCGTCGTTCATTTTGTTTTCGCTGCTCCGCTTTGAATTTCAATGGAGTCACATAGGAATACGCTCTAAAACAGCCTTGCACATGCCTTACTGAGGCGGGCACATGTGGCGTTCTTTCCGAAAGGTGTTGCAGCGCCGGTGAGAACGAGAATCATGGAACAACTCTTTTCGCTGATAAAACTGCTTGGCTTGGTCTAATTACTGTTTTTCTGTTCTGCTTCCTAGAATTCCTCTTGGTACATATGTAACAACCAAAGGTAATTTTCGACTTCAGTAGAGAAAAAAATAGTTGTGGTTGAACTCTGGTTAACCCTCGTTGAATTGCGATAGCAACGGCGGAAGCGTCTTTTGCCTGCTACATTATTCGAGAAGCATGGCGCCCGTGTGCTGTGCGATGTCAGTGCACGTTAAAGAACCCCAGGTGGTCGAAATTTCCGGAGTCCTCCACTACGGCGTCTCTCATAGCCTGAGTTGCTTTGGGACGTTAAACCCCGCAAACCAAACCAAACCATTATTCCCCTATCACGCCCTATCAGTGCAAGGTGCTACATTATTGGCGACACTTTTAAGAGTATGACGCGAGAACGTAAGTTACCAGTCTTGTGCTTCTTCTTATTTTCTTCTCCTCCTCCTCCTCCTCCTCGGCTGTTCAAGGTCAAGCTGGGCGTCCGCCGGGACTACGCGATGGCTCGAAAGCTGGAGCAGTATTGCTATCGCAATTAAATGATTCGTCTTTTTGAGCAAACTGATCGTTCCCTTCCATACTGCGACCATGTACAAAGTACTACGCGCGGAGAGCAGCGGTAGGAGCAGCGAGCGCAGCTCGAGGAGGAGTCGCACCTATGTGCTTATCTACTTTTTTCAAGATTTTCCGCTTTCCATTTACAATGGTAGGTCGTCAAGCCGAGTTTCTCAAACGAAACTGTGCTGGCTCTACCCAGCAAGGCTGCCTATGCGCCCCATCTGCGGCAGCTAGGAAAGGAGGGGAAAAAGTAAAGGGAAGCCATAAGCGCAGGCAGAAGCAGCACAGCGCCGAAACGACTGTTGCCAGAGACGAAAAAGAAAAAAACTGGAAAAAAAAATCATGCAGGGGGCAAGGATACGCCACTCCCCCATTCACTCCCCCCGGTGATCAGAGAGGCAGGGAAAAGATTAAAGCGGAACAAGCGTGCTGAGGGGAAATGGACCAGGATGGCAATACGTAGCCGTGATGTAGGTTCTACGTCGTCCTTGTTGTCACGTGATCCTCTCCGTCCGACGTGGAAAAAAATGAACATACGCCAAGGGCGCAAGCTTTGGGCGGCGGTTGCGCACGTGGGACTGCGTTTTGATACTGTGCTTTAATTTTCTTTCCTAGACGAGAGAGTTTATGTAACACTGTGAAAACATGGGGCGTGGCATGTAGCATAGTGGGCCAATCATTTCGAGGTCCATTATCTAAATTCCGA
This sequence comes from Amblyomma maculatum, assembly GCA_023969395.1. Lineage (NCBI taxonomy): Eukaryota > Metazoa > Arthropoda > Arachnida > Ixodida > Ixodidae > Amblyomma > Amblyomma maculatum. The sequence continues at coordinate 238,615 of JAJIZL010021126.1, read as the reverse complement.
TTGTTATGAAGCGAATTTGTTGCCCATTTTGGCACTGTTTTTTTTTTTTTTTTTTTTAAGGGTGACAAAACCTACGGAAATAAGAAGACGTGCCGCAATTTTTGTGAACCAATCATGTTTGAGATCGTTGTTTTTGGGTGATGAAAAATGTGGGCCGGGCTCCGAGGTTGGTAAAACCGGGCCCCGCGGCCTGAAGAAATTGTTCTGGGCTAGATTTAGGTCCCTCACTTCTTCGGCCATGCCGAAGAGTTTAGCCAGATCGATATTATCAGGCTCGTTGTTTCACCTGTTGCAAACACGTGCATTCCTGTATAAAACCTCAGTTCATTTCCCCCTCAAGTCCAGTTGTTGCCCGATATTGTCTACTCTACCACCTCAGATATCGTCTACTCTACCACCTTCGGCACCCACGACAAGGTGTTGGTGCCGAAGAACGCAACTCACAGCGGAGAAAGAACCATCATTTACTCGTATCATTGCAGGCTCGGCCAATCAATCAATCCAACCCCATCCGAACCCACAGCAACACCACAATGGTGTCAGAATTAAGTTATTTTCATTACCTGTCTGTACTAAGCAAGTAGTCGATCGGTCGTACCGTTCTTCGGCACCAAGCGGCAACCAGCAATTCCAAGCATGACACATGTGCGCCCACCACTCCCAAGTTTTGACCTTCGATCTACCAACGACAGTACAATTGGTCACAAGTGGACCAAGTGGATAGAAAGGTTCGAGAAAATTCTTTTGGCCTGTGATATTACGGCAGACGCATGGAAGAAAGCTCTTCTGCACTACGTAGGTACATCTTTCGCTCACTCCCTGACACCTCCACGCAAACTGCGTTTCCAATGACCACACGCACAACCCAGACCGCGCAGAGCACATCGACGCCAGTATACCGCACGACCGAAATGGATGCTTATTTTGCGCCACGAATGAACTAAACATTTGCAATCTACAAATTTCGTCAAGCTCAGCAAAACGTTGGCAAGTCACTGGACGCCTTCTACGCGCGCCTCCAGCAGCTATCTCGCCGATGCAACTCTGTAAACGTCGACCTTGAAATAAAGAATCAAATCACTCTCGGCAGAACGTCGTCTCGCCTCCAAAAATATGCCATGCTTTATTCCCTTACTTTACCGGACTTACCTCAAGCAAGGAAAAATGCTTGAGGACGTCGAACGTCATGTGTCCGAAATCGAAAAGGGAGTCGACACGACGCGACAGTGGTCGCAGTGCACAAGAAAGAGCAAGCACCATGGGCAACACCAGGGAAATGGACGGCCGATGCCACGACAGATCTGCGAACCGCAACGATTTCGTGTCTCATTAGCAGACTGTCGTAACTGCGGCGCCAAGTGGTCTCACAAAGGTAGACGATCAAGTCGTGCTGCGTGGGGCAAGGCATGCAAAGCATGGAACGAGGTTGGTCACTTTGCACAATCCTGCTGTTCAACGAAGAGAATTTTCCAAGCAGTGGATTGCAGCAGTGATCCCAGAAGGCACTCACAGGCCGTTTGCAGTGAGAAAAGCTCAAGTATTAGACAGCAAGCAGCCACATGTGACTCTATTTCAAGCAACGAAGAGCACATGTTTGTTGTCTTGACTTCCCCTCAAGCTAGCTCTAAATTTGTCTCCAAATAATTCATCAGAGTGTTCCCATACAAAGCAATGTCTCCAATTTAGCTTCAAAGTAAAGTCTCTGTCACAATGAAATACAAAGAGAGGTGCACCGAAAAGGACATTTTCTTCAGTCCAAGAAACTGTGTCCCACTCTTAATCTTCACAGCTGCATCAAACATGGCGCTTGTCCAAAACACATGCCGAATTTTTGAGCATTCAGCTGACAAGGCAATCGTGGAAAAATTCTCCAAGTTGTTCAGTGGAATTGGATAACTCAAATATCAGCAAATTCTCCTCTTTGTGGACAACACTATCTTACCTATTGCGCAATCACACAGGCGTATCCAGTTTGCCTGACGTGTGCCAGATGGATGGATGGATGGAATATAGGAGCGTCCCCTTTGAAACGGGGTGGTAGCAGTAGCTATCATGCTCATTTTTCTCCATATATCTTAATTATTGATTTAGAATGGTTAACTAAACCACCATTCTATTCATTGAATTTTGTTCCTACATACTAACATTATGTTACTTCTCTGCTTTTAAGCCACCAATCTTCCAGTCGTTTTTTGAAAATTTCCACCGCCGGTTTATTCACCCGGCCACTGGTATCTCTAAAGCCCAGAGCTTCAGGAACAGTGATTGCGCCTGCATCAACTTCCGGATGGATACCATTACATTCGAGTGATACCATTACATTCGAGTATAATATGGTCAATTGTTTCCTGGAATTTCCACATACAATGCGTCATCTCCATTGTTAAATTTCTTTTTGTAGCTGCGTGTTCTAAGGCACCCTGATCTAGCTTCAAAAAGTAGGGCATTGCCTCTTGAGTTATCAAAGAAATCTTCCTTCCTCATCTGCATTTTCCACTTTCGGTATAATTCCACACTCTGTTTCTTTTCCATCGAATTTATCCAATTTTTACCTTCTGTGTTTTTCACCTGTTGCTTAATGCTCTTTATTTCTCCGTCCTTGTTACTAGCATACTTACTAGTTAGTTTCCTAGTTCTTTTCCTCCATTGTGAGTCAACGCTTTTTAGGTACAGGTATTTAAATACTTTAGCTGCCCATCTGTTACTGTCCAATTTCCTCAGGCGTTCCTCATATAATATTTTACTCTGAGCTTCCCGAACTTCGAAAGATGCCCAGCCCATATCTCCCTGTACCGCCTCATTTGTAGTTTTGCCGTGGGCACCAAGTGCTAATCGTCCAACGGATCTCTGATTTGTTTCTAATGTCGACTGTACCTCTGATTTTAGGCACAAAACCGCATTTCCGAAAGTAAGTCCGGGCACCATAATTCCTTTCCAGAGAAAAAGAACTTGAACGCCTCCTGTCGGAAGACATCATTGAGCCAGCCATAGGACCTACACCTTGGGTGCCCCTGAGGTTATTGTGCCTAAACCACATCAGCCTGATGAAATTCGAATGTACATCGACATGCGTGTTGTAAACACTATCATTTAACACGAACGACATTAGTGTCCAACAGTAGTTGGCATCATTGTTGCCTTAAATGGGGCAACAGTATTCTGCAGTATTCTTCAACCTCGACCTGAAGAATGGACATCATCAGTTGGAACTTGACACTACTTCGAGACAGCTCACAACGTTCTCGACACATGTTGGCTCGTTTCACTACAGCGCCTAAACTTTGCAATCAGAAGTATAGCCGAAATATTCAAGAACACCATCTGCCATATGCTCAATGGCGTTCCCAATATCCTGAATGTTAGGAATGATATTATTGTCTTTGGTCAAACAAATTATTAGCACGACGCATCTTTGGATGCTGTTCTGCAGCGACTTCAAGGAGCTGGATTGACGCTGAATGAAAAGAAATGTCATTTTAATCAGACCTGAATTTCTCCGGATTCATTTTTTCAGCTGATGGCGTTCGTCCTGATCCCAAGAAAAATTGCGACCTTCATACAAATCAAAACACCGGAGTCCTCACAAGAAGTGAACAGCTTGCTGGAAGTGATGAGCTATACTCGGGCAGATTTCTGCAAAATATTGCTTACCTCATGGAACATTTACGTGAACTAACATTGAAGAATGCTGCATGACAATGAACAGAATGACAGCAAAATGCTTTTGAGAGCTTGAAGAAAGCCACGTACGACGCCTCCACCCTTGCTTACTTTGATCCACCTAAACCGACAGAACTGGTGGTAGATGCAAGTTCACATGGACTGGGTGCTATCCTCACACAGCGTGTCAGTGAACACATTGCAATGGTAGCTTATGCAAGTAGAGCACTTACACCAGTTGAGAGCCGCTACTCCCAAATAGAACGAGAAATGCTCGCTGCTGTGGGGGCTATAGAACACTTTCGTCTTTATTTTGTGGAGTTCACTTGCTTTTGCTGATGAGCAGAAGCCATTAGTAGGAATACTGGGAAACCCGAGATCATCACCATCCGCCTGCATTGAGCGCCTAGCTCTACGTATTCGGCAGTACAAGTTTAACGTACAGCACACCACAGGAGTTAGCAACCCTTTATAATTCAGTTCCATTGTTGCCGGCTGTCCGGAATTTTCTTATTCGTTATGACGGTTTCCAAAGCTTCGAACAATTAACGTTTCCTTCCTTCGACAAGTTCGTTAATCAGCGTGATCGGTGTTTATTCCTGAGGATGTATTGCTTCGGCCTTTTTCCAGTTTAGACGGGTAAGTTCCAAGGTACTTTCTATATTGATGCCCTGTATTGCTTCTTCATGTGGGGATATTCCCCTATCGTCACTAATAAATGTCTAAGCTATAGTTTGTGTAATCTAGTTGAAAGCGTTGTCTCCCTCTAAACATTTTCCCTCGGCATCTTGAACTCGTTCCGGATTTCTTTGATTATTTTTACTTAGCTAGCTGATATGGTTTCAAAATTTATCGGTCCACCTTTAATAATAGCATCTCTGATTTCAGCCACCCAGTGATTGGTGGATAGCTTTATTTTACTTTGCTGGATATTACTGGCTATTTTTCTGGGTATTACAGATCTCCGACGTCTGCTTCCGAAATTATGCAATCGACATGTACTCTCGCTTTGCTTTCAATCGTATTATGGCATGGATTATAACTAATTTAAGGCGCTTAGAGTACTTCGAAGGTTGATACGCTCTAAAAAGGGCAATAAATAACCCAATCTTAGATATATGTACAACCCGAAGACTGAGAAGTCTCAGTGCACTGCCAGTCGACATCCAGGAGAGTGTCGTGCGAAGCGAAATTGTGGGAAGGCTTTAGATACGGCTTAGCTCAAGCGAATGAAGACACGGAAATGCAGCGTAAAAAACCCCTCTCGGGCACAACCAGTCCTTCCGCTCCATAACCTGACCGCCGGTTGTGCACGGGCCTGTCTCTTGGTCCTGCGTCAGTTTTTGCTTTCTACCCTACCACTGAACTGATCATCCACGAGCGTAATTCTAGAAAACAAAGTCCACGAAGTGAAACGTGGCCCTGAAGACCGTGTCTGAGATTGTAGCAACGTTCGAAGCGCGTCGCAGCAGGAGCTTCGGTGTTCTGTTGCTCGACTACCTACGCAAATTGCTACGTACTTACAACTATCTAGCGCAGCACTGTTGAAACTTGTCACGAAATTGGCCCAGAATTAGGTGCGTTTCAGAGTGCGCTGACAGTTCAAGCAGACGGCGTATTTCATGGTCGAAGTGCTATAGTGGGGCTGATTACTAATTATAAGTACGCTATAAATTATTTTTGTTGTTGCTTCGGCTTGACAATGGATTTCCGTTTTCAGTGAGGTAGCAAAAGATTTAAGGTGACCGCGATTTACTACGTGCACCTTTTGTTCCTTGAAGCGGAGTTTTTTTTTTTTTTTTTATTTCGCAACTGTTACAAACAGTAGCATAATAGAGAATTTTTCTCGCGATCATAAGTGAACATGAGGACTTATCTGGTTTCAGCTTTATTTCAGTTTTTAATTGGTGAAGCCGGCATAGCGTGAAGAGTGTTCCTCTCGACCAAGTGCGCCGGATTACCCATATCAATCGCACCACAGCCCCGTTTCATGCGATTGTGAAAGACAGCGATAGAGCCGAACATTGTAATTGCTAACTATTCCGTGACAGCCTCGAGCAAGCCGCAGCAACGACCGTGGTGTTTCGAGACAGAGGGATGGACGTCGCGTGCTTCCAACATTTCACAGGAAGGCAAGCGCAGTGTTTCTTTCTCTCGCTTTTAATTTTCAGTTCGCCTGCTGCAGGTTCATAACGATGCCGTGAGACATGAGTCCTCTGACGCTACCAAAAACAGAAAAAAAAAAATACACAGAAAGCCTGCGAGATACGCGCTGTGACAAAGCCGGCGTTGTACTACGTTTTAGGGGTTTTTTTTGTGTGCTTTTTTCTTGCGGCACGAGGCGGCGCTACTATGTCTATAGGGCTACAGACATGTTGCGCCGGAGTTTTGAAGGTATAAAATTCATCAGGGAGAACTAACATGTATGCTCCAATAAAAACTATATGTAGCCGGCGTCGCACAATTTTGAGCAAAATGCCAATTGGGCCGTCGACGCATTTTTCTGTGTATGCTAGAATTGTGTGTAATTGATTACTTCTCACTAATACCATTTTTATGTAATCTTGTAATCAATTGATTTTTTTTTTTCATATAGCCATATTTCGGGTAATTCAAATTATGTGTTTGGTAATTGGCTTTGTGATTGACAGTGACTGACCACTGTAATCAGTTTTCAGATGGAGTAATTGCAATTGAATCGGCTACTTATTTTCTGTAACGTGTACAGGATTGATGTGTGCATACCTGTACAGTGATACTAGGTCAAAGCTTAGCTTAAATCTGTAGGGTTCGACCGCGTTTTCTCTGCCCCATCTTCATTTCCAGCGGTAAATATGCCATGCCAACAGGCTACAGCGACCGACAAGGCTTCCTCCCTGGTGTTCCCTGGACGTCACGTGCTATGTCGGCGTTGGTGTGCGACGTTGCTGGAACGGATGTCCCGCTGTCGCCGCCGTCGCCGCCGCCGCCGACGACGGCGGCGGTGGTTCCTCGTCTTACAGCACGGATGCGGGGGGTTCTGGTTGCGCGACGAGCGTGCACACCGGCATTGGGGACGGTTCCCACGAATCCCAGGCAGCAGCGCAGCTCATGAAAACAATAGACAGTACGCGTATAGATCATCTTAGTACCGACCGTACCGTACGGCTCAGCAGTCCTAAAAACCCCCGAGAAATGGCAGAGCGTACATGTACACCTCGTAAACTGCTTGGTGCAGCGCTAAAGTTTCGATTTTTACTAAGACGCCAGCAGTGAAGGAGACGTTCGCCGTAGCCATTTTATTATGTTGATGCACATAACTATTGTGTTCACGCACTGGCCTGCGAGAGCGTCATCCGTGTGGATCGAAGCCTGACTGTGCGCTCTTAGTCGACAATTAATACGCTTTGAGGACTTAGGATTGCTTTGGACACGAGTTGTCACTTCGCTCCTAATTAAAATAAACATTGAGCCCTGTTAGCCAAATCGCATTTGTTCCGAGGCTAACAATTCGGCCTCCAAGCTCTCAAGGACTCAGTGCTTACATGACATAATAAGTTCGACTCTTATCAATGACTGTTGTGGCCAAATTGGGAATGCACTGAACTGCAATTCACAGCCAGCGTGCAAAGACGTCGTTTAGAGTTTAACATCAGTATAAGAACCTAACTTAATATGTCTCTACTCTATCTCAGAGTCACTTTCTTTTTCTTCTCTTTTTTTCCGTGGAGTAGCAGCGCTTTCTTCTCTCGTGATAATTTCAACTCAGCATCAAGCGTGAGAGCGCTGTGATCACGAGAAAAATTCGAGGGTTATGGACGCACTTCGGCGCAGTGTGTCCTGTATATACAATCTGTGCTCAAGCTTTGTGTACAGTTCAGAATGTACGCCTCGTATGGCTCTACTGTCAAGAACTACTGAGTAAATTTCTCTATTTCTCTATTTCTGCAGTAGAGAATATGCCCCATAGCAACAGCATCCAACATACCCACGTTTCCGTCATCCCCATCCCCGGTGCCTCCTTGCACGTCGTCTCATGTGCAATGACGTCACGTCCGTTGAATGTCGGTGTCGGCTCGTCTTACTGCGAATGTGGGGCTTCGGTAGCTCACAGAGAGGCGAGTGCATTGGTTCCCACAATTCCAAGTCGGCAGAGGCAGACAATAGACAATGCAAGTACAGGTATGCACAGGTATGTGCAGGCAAGGCAGGCTAGCTCGGTACGTAACGTGTCCGATCTGAGCCGCGTGTCCGGCTGTCTATGCGCCCGGGTAATAGTTCTAGCCAAAATAGACTAGAGATGGCTTTGTGATCTCGAGACGGTTTAGAAAACAGCAATGCGTTCAGAAAACAGCGGAATGTTTAAAAACTTGGCTCCTTAGTTCGTCCCTCTTCTTTTTTCCAACTTTCTCTGGTGACAAAACTGTACCTTTATTTTCCCCAATAAATGCCACCAGTCTTTGTCAGCCAATAAATATTCACTCATCTACAAATAATATGGAGCACGATTTCGAGGAAGACGACGTCTATTACTCCTTTGTGTAAATTATCCCCGCAAATAAGAACAACAACAACGCCTTTATTTTTAAACCGGCAGGAAGGGTGACAAACTCAACAGCACCTTCAGGAAAGTGCTGAATGAGGCAAGGAAGGCTCCGCTAATCGCAGTAGGAGATTTCAGAAACGTAGCAAGCCATATGTAGGACTGCAACTACGAAACCACAGAATGAAAGCAATTGGCCAGCCTATTAACTAGGGCAGTATCTTCCTGTTAAAACCCCGCCACGGTGGCGCAGTGGTTAAGATGGCCGGCTACAGTGCCGAGGTATCCGGGTTCGATTCCGATCACCGGCGGCTGCGTTTCGATGGAGACGAAACGAAGAGTCGTCCGCGTGCTGTGCGATGCGATAGCACGTTTAAGATCCCCAGGTGGTCGAAATTACTCCGGAGCCTGGAATAACATAATGGAAAGTATCGGCCAGACTAACCACGACGCGTGGGCAGGAGAGAAATCAGACAAATACGAAGGGCATAAAGAAAGTTAGAGAAACCCTAGCAATTGACCTGCATTAAGGAGTCTTACGAAGAGGAGTAAGAGAACAGCGACCCAACCAGAAGCTCAATAAATGGATAGTGGAACTCACCAGTACTGCGGAAAATTATGCAAGGGGGCTAGCCATAGCTCGCATCTATGCATAATGTTACGCGTAAACTACGATCGACTCACTCAAATGGAAATTCACAAAAACATGCAGCTTCCTCTAGCCCACCTAGTGTTCAGTAAAAGTATTTGAGAAAATAATCCACAGCAGGCGGAAATCAGTACCCTGACTATGATGGCATGCAAGAGAGCCCTCGGCATCCCAAGCAGCGCGTCACCAGAAAGGCTACTCAAGCTGGGAATCCACAACACAGTAATCCGATAACTGAGGAGAGGAATTCCACTAATTGAAGGCAGAAATGTCGCCTAATGAACAGCGCTACAGGCAGAGAAGTGTTAAATGGACTGAAACTGCCTAACGTACGTAAGCGCAATGCAAGATGGATAGAAGAGCTTGACAACCTCTTAGAGACAAAACTCATGCCAAAGAGCATGCACCCGGTACAACACGTAGGAAGAATGGAAGGCAGAGCTTTTTAAGCCATGAAAAAGCAACTGAAGAACGACAGCCGCAGCTCTATGCAGCTTCCTCATGACGATAGTGGCCACGGACTCAGCGCGCAAAAACTTCAGAAACAGCGCGCGTCAGTCATGTGCAGAGGCTCAACCTATGCGAATGAGGCAACCATTGCGATTGCGGTTGACATAAGCACATAAATATCATAATGGACTCGCGAGAAGCTTGAAAAAGCTGCATCAGAGGACGGTTAAGGGAAAAGGTAAATGCGATCGCGAGGGACACGAAGAGAGCCGAAAGACAGCAAAGATCATATGGGTACCAGTACATCAGTATGTAACGCGAAACGAAGGCGCGCATGTTGCGGCGATATCACGCTTTCCACGGGCACCTCAACCAGCGCTGGATAAAGATGAGGGCTAAGGAGGCTGCAGTCCAGGGCCTTGTCTCCGAAGGTAACAGTAGGCCCATTTATTCTAACCAGCTTCATATAAGAAAGCACAGACAACGGAACCTCGAGGGACAGGCATGTAAAGTCAAAACCGTAACAAGGAGACGGTGCCCCCGCCTAACCTGACTTTGTTTAGCTGTTGAGTGACATTTCGAGCTGCAAAAACAGGAATTCCCCACCACTCTGGGAGGTTTCTTTTTGTGGGGTGATCTGCATTTGCTTAGGGATCAGTTCAGTTCAGTTCAGGCGTTCAGTCGTGTCCGACTCTTCGTGACCCTATGGACCATGTAACGCCACGCTTTCCGGTCTCTCACTATCTTCTTAACATCACATAGCTTCATCTGCAATGCCTCGAGAATGCCATCTAACCATCGCGTTCGCTGCCTACCCCTTCTCCGGCGACCCTCAACCTTTCCCAACATCAAATCTTTCTCCAGCGACTCCTCTCTTCTCATCAGATGACCAAAGTAGCTGAGCTTTAACTTTAGAATTTGACCCTCCAATGAGCAGTCAGGGTTTATGGTCGACAATATCGACCGATTTGATCTTCTGGCAGTCCAAGGAACTCTTAAGAATCTTCGCCAGCACCACAATTCAAACGCGTCAATTCTTTGGCGGTCAACCTTTTTCACAGTCCAACTCTCGCATCCATACATCACAACTGGAAAGACCATAGCACGGGTTATACGGATCTTGGTTGGTAGACTAATGTCTCTGCTCTTTACTAGGCGGTCAAGGCTAACCATTGCTCTCTTTCCCAGAAGCAGGCGTCTCCTAATTTCATGGCTGCAGTCTCCTTCCGAGGTAATCTTGGCGCCCAAGAACAGAAAATCTGTCACAGCTTCCACTTCTTGTCCATTGATGCTCCAGGACTTGATAGGGCAAGACGCCATGATCTTCGTCTTTTTAATAGGGATAGCAGAATAGTATTTAATGGTTTCCTGTTCCTGTCAACTACAGAAATGTTAACTCAGAAATCCTACATTGCCACAGCCTATAGGAGGGTCGAAATACATTTACATTACATTACAAGGTACCACGTTACTTGAAAGACTCCCGATATAAATATAAAGTCCCTGTTGATAGGTAAAGCGTTCAAGTTGTATACGAATGTGCCTACGTTGCGTAGGAAAATCGTGTCTGACTCGGGATCTGAGGGTCTCGGGTTCGATTCCCGCCTCGCCCTCCCATCTCAGAGGAGCTCCCCGAATCCGTAGATCCTACAAATATGTATTGTCTCTTGGCGCTGCACGACCAGCCGCCCAATCAGTGTCCGAGTATATATGTAACTTGCGAACTACTACCTGTACTGGAGGGTGCTCTTGATTTTTCTCTCAAAACACCAACGTGGGATTTTTTTCAACAAGGCCAGTGACGATAATACAGCAAACACAAAATTTAGGCCAAGTTCTTGCTCAGAATCATTTAATTGATGCTTTGCGGCACAGGTCGGCCTCCGGTATGACAGAGTCAGGTAATGGATGGGGAAAATTGAATGCACGCCTCTGAGTCGACAAATTATTCTCTGTTCTTTTTCTTCGTTATCTTACTTTCGTTCTTCGCATTTTTTTTGTTTTCATTCTCACTCTCGTGCCCACCATGCCTGATTTTTTTTTTTTTTGCTTGTGCTCTTTACGTTTTGTTCTACCGGTACGTAAAAAAAAAAAAAAAAGAAGCATAAATGTAGTGCAAACTGCCCGAAGCACGTGCGGAGCGTACGTGCCTGGTAACACCAACTCTCTGAGCCAACAAAAAGGCACGCGTGCCCTTGTCGCCATGGTAACCGAAGGCTAAACTGGGCGGACCCGTGGCGTGGCGTCCCGGATTGGCCCCTCGAGAACGTGCCTCGAATGGGAAGTTCGGTGGGACTCCTTCGCTTGGAGACTGTAAGGGTGGGGTCTGCACGGACACGCCATTTAAAATCCACCGTGGTGCGTTCTGTGTGCCAAGCGCAAATCAACCCAGCATTAGCTGTTAGCAAGGTTACTAGACCAATCGGTCACTTAATCTAATGTGAGGTGCGAGTTTCAAGAGAAGAGCGACGAAGGACGTGCATTATCTCGAAATTAAATTTAGTTTAAATAAAGAAAGAAAAGAACACCGTTCACTCTTTGGAAGCACTCGCCGGCGTGTAAAATTTTCATAGGAAAGAAAAGTATTTTCGATTTTCTTAAAGGTATTTAGTTACGGAACAGCTGTTTTAGGCAGCTCTGTCAGCTCTGTCAGCTCTGTCAGCTCCGCCCTTAGGCGCTTTTTTCCTCTAAAAATCGAGGACACTAGTTTATTTATTTCCGCGTTTCTCATTTTGTGATTTCCGATTTGAATTGTGAAAGATACTAGAAAGATTGCGATAGGGAAAGGTGGATGTAGAAATCTCTTGATCCTAATGAAAAGGAACATTTTATTTGTTCTGGTGGTATAATTTTTTTTTTTTTCCGTATGTGCTTCGAACGCCAAAATACACAAAAGTTGCGCGGCGACAACTTCGAGTCAATAAAAAAAAAAAAAATGAAAGGAAGTAAATGCTTCTCACTGGATCACAGAGGGTAGTCGTTTACCGCATGCTAGTATGGACTGTTTCGTTTCATATTCCTTGTAGCAGCACACGGCATTAAATTTAAGTTGTTTCACCTTAGCTTAAGCTTACTTTGAAGGACGAGCACTGAGAAAACTCATACTACTTTTATTGCTTTTTGTCTCAGCTACATAGATAGATAAATCGAATCTATTGTGTACACCCCGTGCGTTTTTGCACAGTTGTATCGGTACCCAAGACACATAACCCGTTCAGCGAACTTTAGCGCTCACTAGTCTTCCGAGCTTCGCGGGGGACAGATTCTCGTCACGTGACTTCACGGCCTACGAATAGCAACCGCGCACCTCTCTGAAAGCAATTGGGCCTCACTGTTCGGGGCGTGTGCTACAGCCACGGGCCAAGGGTTCACGACGGATCGATTGCTGCTTTCGTTAACACTTTTTTCCTTTTATATCGTGTTGCGAGAACGAGGTCTGGGCCACGGAGATGAACCTCGGTGGACGTTAACGATAGAGACGTCTCACCCAGTCGTCTTTCCCCCTACGCGGTGTGCTCACCTCGCCTCCGTGATCTGTATGTTTAACGTGGTCGCGCAACCACTATCCCTTACTCTCTCCACCCCTCTCATATCTAGTGCACCGGAAAAGCTTCGGCCCAATCGCGCTCTCGCTTTTTGAGTCAACTGGGATTTCTTCGGCGCTGCGTATCACATGTGTGACGTCGGCGACGTCATGAAACGTCGCGGCCCTGCTCATAATTCAGCAGCCGTCGTGTAAATATACACCGCTCTTGTTTCTCTCCCTCTCTCTTTAGGGGCAACGGCGAAAGCTTACGAAAGGCTATTCCCTGCCACCTCACCTTCCTTATCGCTCTTTGATTTACAATGGGCCCCACTGATAAAGTGGATATTTGAAGTAATGTTGGACATTTTTAGTAAAGCTGTCTAGATAATATGGGACCCAACAAACACGCTACTTTGTAACAGTATAAGCCAAAACTATCGACAAGTGTGTCTGCATTGCAAGTGTGTCGTGACCCAGAGGTTTGGCCGCCCGCCTCGGCTGCAGGAGGTGGCTGGTTCGAAACCCACCGCTGGACACCTACCGGAATAAAACATTGGGTACAGGTGTCCCTCGACCTGGTGACCGGTTCGTATTGTGGATACACCTGGGACAGGTTTCGGAAATTCCGCTTCGCCCTTTGGGGCACTCATCCTGTTTCGAACAGCAACCTGCCAAGGTTGTTCTGTGTTATTGTGCTCTCTTGTGATTGTCTTTGTAACGCCTTGATGTTCTATGTTAACCCTCCCAGGAGGGAAGCCTGGACAGACTATGGGATAAGAATAGAGTTTCTGAGTATTATCTAGAGGAAAAGGAGGCGCCACCAACAATAGAATCAGGAGATGGGATAAGCATAGAGTTTCTCAGTGTTATCTAGATGAAAAGAAGGCGCTGCTAACAATGCATGCGAGTTACTTAACGAGTGCTTTATACACGCATGTGAGAATGTCAGCAAGGCGAAGTTTCGTATTCATCTAAGCTTGTCTTGGGTCGAAAACGTGGATTGGGCCTCGGAACCGATAGCTACTCCACTATGCTCCCCACTACGTGTGAAATTAAATCATTACAACTGAGCGTTTTTCCCTTCTCCAATTAATGTCGGACAAGTGAAAGAACAGTGTTAAGCTTGTATGGGAATTTCCATGCCATTTTTTGACGTTTCCCTCGGTAAAAGTTGAATGTTTGGTCGAAATCACCTATTATGTCCAGATATAGCCGAACCAAATATGAAAACTTTGCGGCCTTCCTACGCCTCCTGATGGCATATGAAATGCAGTGCCGTCAATTAGGGAACTCTATGGTGTTGTCGGCCTTCTTCAAAGATTCTTGTATCTTGCTCGCAATCCATATGTGCTTACCTCAGCTATTCAAGAAATATTACGAAAGCATAGCTCAGGTTATGTCAGTTAAAGCTCTGACTGCACTCCACGTGCACATATAGGCCTTTTACTGAGAGAGGAGCTTGCATTCGAGCTTAAGAGGGGTGTCTTTCAAAAGCCAGATTCATCGATCGTTGCAGGGCTGCACCGGTAACTGCTTCCACAATCCAGTGCTTGCGGACTCTTTTATTTTGAATCGACCAATTTATCCGCTATTCTATGTACTGGGATATTTGCTTCTCAGAACAAAATCTGCGAGGCAACAACGTTACGCGGCACATTTTCTGTCCCGTCATGCGTTTAATCCTAAACAGTATAGTTACAGGGACCAACGAAGCTAAAAACAGCGGCACTTCTAAAATTTTAACCATCAATTAGACTTAAAAGGACACAAACCACGTATTTCATCCTCATATTTGCTGTGTACTGTGGCAAAAAGATTACCGATGGCCATTTAGGCTGAAGGAGTGGATTTCAGCTAGAGAAGGAGAAACATAGCTGAGGCCGGCAGAAAGTCAGATTGCGTCATCAATAAATCAATAAATCAATCAATCAGTGAATGACTAGCACGTTCGTACGGCATGGTTGCAGCACTGATTTTTGTCTATGTCATTCTTGGCAACTTAGGCGGCATACATCACCCTCTTCCTCACCAGCAGACGTCTGGCAAGTGATGGCGACACTGTGATCATCTGCCGTAAACCAATTGGGTAAAAATATTAACAACGGAGTATTTTCGCACGTGCCGCTAACTGATAGAAAGTGCCCCGTTAGTTAAAATTTGCTCGTATAAGGCTCGCACGAGCGAAAAGCCGTTGCTATACCGTAGTTTGAGAAGAATTAGAAGGTTGTCTGAACTTCAGACAGTCGAAAGAGGCGCCTGAATAGGCTCGAGCGGCCGTTAAGCGCTCTCTCCCATAACAACTGCTTTTTTTTTTCTTTTTTTTTTTTTCATAGAAACATGACTTTTGTGCTGTTTGTAAGTTTGGTTGGGACCTCTCATATCCCAGCTATGGTCAAGTGAATCGCAGGCTTACTAGTTTTCTTTTCCCCGCTCCTTTGATTAGTCGATATCGTTTCTCCAACATATGGTTAGTTGGTGGAAGTTTAAGTATTTTTCCATCCCCTGTTATCTTACTTGTTGCTTTCCCTACTAAGGGCGGAGACAGAGGGCTTAAATATGAGCGCTCTGGGTAGAACGAGGGCTGAATCCGTCAGATCAATGGTTTAGTCATGTTGTAAATAATGTTAATTAAAACGCTCGTCTCCTGTGACTAGCGTCTTAATTAAAGCACTGAGTCAGCTGCGAATCGCATCCCAAAAACTACGAAGTCACGCCTGCGGCAGTAACTAAAATGCCGCGTACGTTGGTTGCGAAAGAACTCTCACGGTTGCTATTTGCTTGCTTCATCTTGTTCTGTTTATTTTTTAAATAAATGATTAGCCTTACCTTTCCTCGAGTAATTTGAACGTTTTCTAGTTAGAACCACAAATACATTATGGGTCCTCATTCAATCATCAATAAGGTATTTCCTCTGATCTCTATCTGAACGGGAAACTCACCTTGCTATATCAAGAACAAAATTGTTTGCATTTCACAAATTTCGTATACAGTCCGCAGTTGCATATACGGTGTGCCGCGAGGCCCGCGACTCACACAGGGATCTCATTCGAGGGGCCGTAAGTGCTAGTGCGCTGACATATCGCAAATTGTTTTCCTAAAGGATGGCTGAGATAAGATGAGCCAGTGAAATTAAGTAATTTCGGTATAATGCAGGTATAAAGCTGACTCGGTATAAAGCCAAGACTTTCCCGTATCAAACGTAGCTGCGATCATGACACAGAGATCCTTCTATGCCCGCGGATCATGATAATGATGCTGATGGTGACACAGTCTCGCATACAGGTGCCGCTGGTAAAGATAGTTAATTCAAAATCGTTAAGAGTGTAACTCGATCAAATAATCGCATCAGGACTAAAATCCATGGTCTCAGTTTGTGCCAAAAAACATATGAGCTTTGTGGTCGAGATATAGGGTCGATACCAAGAAGTCTTCTGTTTTCACCTTGGGTGAAACCTCTTGGTCCCACTTCCGATATTTTTGGAGACTCGTCTTCATTTCAATACCATGTGTGGTACGCCTTTGCGGTTAAACGCGTACACTCTCACCTCCGCAATTACCTCACCTCCATTCACTAAGGGCTAATATTTTTTAGAGAATGCCACGCGTGAGGCTTTCTTCCTTCTTTCAACATTCTCGGCCAATACGATGCACTGTACGGTCACGTGCATCTGCAAACTCGCATATCAATCTGAAGTCACCTGACACAACAGCTTCAACTTGGTGTGAAACGAACTTGACTGTTTACATGAATACTGTGGAGGTAAAAACTGTGTATGAATATTTTTGGACGCAGTGAGTGTATTTCAGACTGTTTTTCCCCTCCTGACTTCATTGTTTTGTTTTGTTTTTTTTAGTTCACTTCACGCGCCTGTGTGGGAAACGTAATATGCATTGTCTACAGCTTTGCACTGCATAGGTCGGACCCTTCGCCGGTCAAGTCTTTCGTTGTCTTAATGGATGCTCTTGAGAAGCAAAGTGAGTAAGAAAAGAACTTGCGTGTCCCAAAGTGCACATCAGACTCACCGTTAAGGATCACCTTTTTCACGCAACCCTGTTTTCGTCTCGAAATAGAACGAACAGAGAGGCGACACACGGGGCCGTTACAGAAAATGGACGAACGTGCCGTTAGAAAACGATTTTCTTCACCGCTGTGACTGCCCTCTTTACGACGACTTGACAGAGAAACCTCGGTAGAAAGTAGTGCTAAGTTTTAGTCGGGACATTTGTTCTAAATAACGGTCCACACTTGTTTTAAAGAACGGTCCACATTTGCGTTGCAGACGGCGTGATCCAGTTTTATTCAGACACGCAATTAGCGATAGCGCGACGTAACTACTATAGTTGAAAGTTTTTGTAATGGAAAAGTATAAGGTAAGTGCGTAAACAGCGCTCACTTTTAAATCACAAGGCAAAGGAAAGCAGCTCTGTGACTCAGTTCCTTCTTTCGCTAATAATGCGTGACCGTTGACGCAAACCCCGGATTTGCGCTGCATATACAGGTAAAGCGCGGAAACGCATTTTGAAACAAAGCGGCAGGTGACGCAAAGCATCGTGCATCTGCAGGACTCACCCTTTATGCCTCACCCCTCGGCGAGATGCAAGTGCCGGTTCAGACGAAGATTGGTTTGGTTTAAAGGGATTAACGTCCCACACAGACTCAGGCTATGAGGGACGCCGTAGGGAAGAGTTTCGGGTAATTTCGACCCCCCAGGGTTCTTCAACTTATTCTGACATCGCACAATACGCCGGCGAATTACTTTTACCTTAGGTTCAGCAGTCAAGCTCCTAAACACTGAGCCACCCAGGCGGAAAAACTATGCTTTAATGTGGTAGCGTTAAAAACCTCATGACAAAAAAAAAAAAAAAAAAAAAGATCTGGTGGAAGACGTGTGACGTCATGACACCACGTGACATGTCTAGACAGCTCCGCTTATCAGCTTGGAATTGAGCCAGAACCAGCGTCGAGAATGTCCACCATAGTGGAAAATGCCTGCAAGAGGACAGTGCACCCCCGTGGAAGGACCTCGGTAAAGAAGAGCAACTGCGGCTGCAAGGCTCAGTCTACGCACCAAGCAGGAATGGGGGGAGTTGAAAAGTAGGCTGACCGGACGTACTTTACATGCCCGCAACACGTAATTACAACACTTCTAATCTAGTGTCTTTTAATTTTCAAGTGATAGCTTACACAGCTCGTTCGGTCGAAATGCCGTCGGTGTCGTAAAGATAGTAGTAGTTGTAGTTGTCGGCACCAAGTGCCAGAAATAATCGGGAGCTGCATAAAAAAGTCGTATTATGGTAATTTGTGGTCATAGTGATTGACTGGTCCGTGGTAGGTGATGATGATCGAGTTAATAAAATTAATGCAATTAATTGCTGAATTATAGAAATGAAACAATTGGAAAGGGGGTTCGAAGGTTTCAGAGTGCTCAAAATGAATATCCAATACTTTATGATGTTAATTAAGACAATCTATAGTAACTGGTGCATTACGTAATCTAAATAATTGAAAAACTTAAAATTCTAAAAAGGCGCTTTAACGGCCGGGGTCAGCTTGCATAGCGCTGAATGGAAAGACAATGCTTGGCGATGGTAAGTATATTAAAAATGAAGAAGAAAGACATGCAAAAGGATTAAAAATTCAAGGGCACTTTGACGATCTAAACTACACTGAAACGAAAGCCCATTACGCAATTGTGATGTCTTTGCACGTGCGCGGTTGTGGTGGCTACTAGGTGTCGGTTGAGGTTTACTCACGAGAACACTGCCCATGCGCAGTGTGTGCGTTTAATATGTCTCAAAGCTTACTAAATAGCTAATTTTCACCAGCTAACGTTGAGGCGAAAGCTTTTATGCCCGGCCGCGGTGGTGCAGTGATTAAAATGCTCGACTACTGTGCCGGAGTGCCCAAGTTCGATCCCGACCGCCGGCGACTGCGTTTCGATGGAGGCGAAACAGAGAGGCGTCCGTGTGCTGTGCGATGTCAGTGCGTGGTAAAGATCCCCAGGTGGTCGAAATTTCTATGTAGCCCTGTGCGATGCCAATGCACGTTAAAGATCCCCAGGTGGACGAAATTACTCCTCAGCCTTCCACTACGGCTCATCTTTCTCTCTTCCAACTTTCACTCCCACCTTCCTCCCTCCCCTCTACGGCGCGGTCAGGTGTCCTCAGAACAGGTATATATATATATATATATATACACACTCCACCACTGATAACATCATTTATTACAAGGCACGACAAATGCACCATTGATGACGTCATCATTATTTCAGGGTACGACATACTTCACCACTGATGACGTCAATATCTATTTTAACGTACGACATGCTGCACCACTGATGACGACATTCTTTATTTCAAGGGACGACATACATCAGTGATAACGTCATCATTTATTTCAAGGTACGACATACTGCACCTCTGATGATGTCATCAAACTAAAGGTTTACGGACGGACATGAACGTGGCCGTGAGCATGAGTCATTAAAGAATTTCGCCCTAAAACTATCGAAAGCAAGTATAGGCAACATATATTATGCCTGTCGAGTGAAGGCAGGGCGAGGCTAGTCGTCTATTTCGCTTGCGCAGCGAGCTGAAAGATTGCCTCCCAATGTGCAAGTAATGTTTTTGTTTCGGCGAGATGCACGATTAATTTCTAGCAAGGTGCATACTTTCGCAAAGACGAGAAGACGTAAGATGGAAACACACACTGTATATCCGAGCTCTGTGCATGTCCTATGTGTTCTTTCGCTTACTTTTCATTAAACAGGGCCCGTATTCCGAGTTTGCGTCGTTATCGTGAGTGTCGCTATTTCCCCGACCTCGAGTCACCTGATTGGTGGAAACGCTCGAAAATGATGTTGCCCCCTCTTCCGGCTCCGCAGTGGCAACACCCAGTTCCGGCGTTTCGACCAATAAGATGACTCGAGGTCACGTGAGATAGCGACACTTCGATAACGACGCAAACTCGGAATACGGACCTAGGTCTCTCGCTCTCTCTCTCTTTCTCTGTCTGTGTGTGGGTTCTTCGCTGTGTCATCTCTTCTTTTTGCAGGCACTTACATAACTTTTTTGAAATATGGAATGAAGGGCTCTCTGTGTGTTACAGCGGTAGCCCTATTACGCCATATTTCTCCAAAGTCATCGCGTTGGGACAATTTGATTTTAAAGACAACAGTTTGGTTTAAAGTGAAGTAGGTCGCTTAAAATTGCGTTGACCATTTACCCCAGCGACCTTGACCTTTGACCTTGACATTTGACATGAAAGCTTAACAACAAGCATACCCAAGGCAAACAGAAATCTCGCTCTTCATCTATAGATTCAGAAGAGTTTAGCCTCCATAATTTTTTTCAGTAGAACATTCATATCGACTCTTAAATGCTGGGACTTCTCGGCTCTTTCTCACTCCTTGTGGACTTTTCACGGTGCCAATAAGCGCAGACTGAGTGCCGAACTCGTCAAACTGTCGATGCTTTAGCTTCCCGTGAACTTGCCAATATGTCTGCTGTTTCATTTTGTAGCTAGATATAATACAATAAGGGTGATAACTAAATCTCATTTCATGTTGATCAACTTAGTTTCCCTATTTTTGCACGTGAAGTCGTACTACTGGTTTCAGCAAGCATCGAACGCTGCATGAGCGTTTCGTCTCCATCGAAGCGCAGCCGGGATCTAACCCTGGTGTCCCAATTCAGTAGTCGAGCACCATAACAGCTGAGCCCCCGCGGCCGGGCTATGCCAAATATTGCAAAAAATCCATAGAGCTAGGTATATAAACAGGTCGTTTATTTTAATAATTACCAAAACGAGCAATTAAGAACCCAATTTTCAGTGTTAAGTATATGTGCAAATATTTAACAATATGCTTGAGCAAGGTGTCTGCCTAGACCAAGACGGCTTTCAGCCGCTGTTATAAAATTATATGTGCTTGTCAACCTGAAGGGCTACGTGTACTCACATCAGCAATGGCTCGGTGGTATAGCGAGCCCAGAAAATGTGGAGCCCCGTTTTAAACACCGTGACGTCACGCGGTTACACTGCACAGTGTCCAGTGGCTAATGTTCTGACGGTCGAAGATCACGACCACGCTTACTGCCTTCAACGCCTTAAGATGATGAATAACCGTCAGAGTTTTGCTTACTGTTATAGCACGCACCCCTTCACTCTAAGGTATAGATGGATGCATAAAACGCTTATTGTAAAGTCAAGAAGGTTTATCGAGAAACTTAAGTGGCCCCTCTAGACCAAGGCGCCACTGGATTTTGCTGAATGACGGACTTGCTGAAGCAAATTTTAATTTATCTGGAGTCTCGCTGATCAGGGCCACCTCCAAGAGGTCATATATCGGGTTCGTACCGTTAAGTGTTTTGTTTTGTTTGCGCATTCCCACGGTATATGGTAGAGAGCGGGGCAAGCTCCCTATAGGAAGTCTCGTAATGTCGGAGAAAAAGTAACATGTGATCTAAACCTCGCTCACAAATCTAGCCCTTATATACAATATGAGTCCTCTCTGGACAACTTACTAGAACGTCGCTGTACAACGGACGGGTTAAATGAGTGGCCGCAATTCGGCTCCTCTACAGGGCCTCCTTCTTCCCTCTGGCCTGAAAAGCAATAAACACACAGAAGCATCGTCCGAAAGAGCGAGTTGCGTAGCAGCGAGCAGGCTACACGCGCGCCCTTTGTTTCGGTATGGTCATATCTGAGCGCAAATCGTCGTTATTAAACGATTTGGTACACAAGCTGCCGCTCACATTAAAGTACTCGGCGGTCCCTATACACTCATGTTACCCCAACAATAGTGGACGCCGGGAAGAAACAGCAGGCTGTCATATATGGAGCGACATACAAGGCAAGATTTAGCTTCAGTTGCTAAGCGTGAGAGCTACTACGCCAAAATTTCGGGAGATACGGAGATCACGAGGACATAAAGAGAGGCGCTGACGAAAGCTCTTTCTCAGGATGAACAAGCTCCTCCTTCTTCACACCTTGCCTAAACAGAAACTTTCAGCCGGATGTATTCCAGCTGCCCTGCATACAGTGTCTGGCGTACAGTGTCTGGGCAAACAAAACGAACTCTTTCTAAAGCGACAATGCATAGCCGACCCCTCGCTCTTCCATTCTAAAACGATGCCCACGATGGCAGGAAAGACGACCGCTAATGTAACATAAAAACAATTAAAAAAAGAAAAAGAGCAGCAGGAGTCCTTGAACGTCACTTCCGCGCTCACGTGCCTCCGCTTCCGCTTTCCCAAAGCGCGCCCTCCGCAGGAAAGGGGAGCTCGTCCAAAGAGCGTCAAGACCGACGATACCCGACGGGAGCTGGTACACTTCGCCCTGCCCAGCTCGAGCTGGCGCAGCCAGTTCTGGTTTTCTCTCTTTCTCATTTTACTTGCCTCCTCCCCTCGACCGATGTGAGCCGTGAGCGGAGAGCTGTGGGAAAGCGAGAGGAACAGATAGGAGGAGGGCAGGGGGCACCATCATTCTACGTGGAGCTCGGAGCAGCCGCGTTTTGCCCGCCCGCCGATCGGGTGTCGCCGTTGCCGTAGTCGTTTTCGGGTCTTCAGGGTTGCTGTGGTGGTGCTGTGCGCGTTCGCAAAAGGCTGTCTCGTCGCCGCTGTTTGATCTTGGTTCGTGAAGCCCGACGCTGGTGGTGAGAATTGTGCCACGCCGACATCGTGCGACGAACATGGAATAGACAGCGCCGACCGGAAAGACGCGACGGTGTCGTCTGCAGCACGGTGTAATACCTACTCTTTGTCCCTCCCAGCTCAAGTTCTATCGTCGCTAGAAGACGTCTTCTTCGTTTCGCCGACGTCTTGACGCAGTCAGGTAACTACGCTGTAGTACTTAATACGCATTTCGCTCGAGACACGCTTCCTTGACGTACAGAAGCCGCAACTTCAAGCGGCGGGAGCTTGTTGCTGCTGTTGCTGGCGTTTGAAAACTTGCTCCGCGCGTGTTCCCGCGAAGTGGAGCCTCGGGATACTGGTTCCGCTGTCGCCGGTCTCGATGCGGTCCGGTTGCATGCCTCATTGCATCGCACCGGCTGCATGGATGATGCAAGTTGGCCACTTTTAATGCTGTAAGTGCACTGCTGCGCACTGACGTGTTTGAAATGTAGATGACGCTCTCGATTCCGTTCGTCTCTGGTGCTTTTTTAATGGCTGTGGCTAAAGGTACGTCGGACGGACCCGATCAATGGTCTTAAAGGTACGTCCGACGGACCCGGTGCGTTTTTCTTCGGGATACGACGGACGGATCCGGGAAATATTTTTCAGAGGTACGGCGGACGGACCCGATCGGTAGGGTTCTTCCGACGGACCCAACGCATTTTTCTCCGATATGGGCCTTGGGATCCGTCGGGAAAGCCGGACTCAGATGTGGTTGTAGCAACAACATGGTAGCCATATGTAGCCAAATCGAAGTTGGTATGAGGTGTACTACGTGCGAGGTGCAAGAACATACTGCATGCGTGAAATGTGAAATTACAAAGAATAGTACAGTGGCAAGAATAGTGCCTAGAATGGGTGATATACTACGTGATGGCATGATGACAGGTTTACGTGAGTTGGACCGCGGCAGGGTGGCAAGCACGACCAGAGCGCAAGCGCATGTAATCGCGGTGTTGACGGCCAGCCCGCGGCCCGCACGCCCGCTCATTTGGTCCTCGTTATCATGTGGATTAACGTCTACGACGGTCGTTATGTAGTTTTGATTCTTCAAAGTTTCGTCACTTCTATCTGTGATGAGATGCGTCACGTAACGCATCGCTTTCTGCTCGCATTGAGGTTTGGTGCCGCAAGTTCTACGTAGTACATATACAAGCGGCGCTGAAAAAGCTGGGTGCCGCTGGCGTGTCTCTAGCCCAAGCATCGCGTCATTCGTGTTTGTTGGAGGTGTGGTTTGTGCTTACCGTGAGATGCTGTGATGTACGGATTACGTCCTACTAGAGTGCTGTGTGAGACTACGAAGAGTGCGCCGATGTCCAGACGGACATCAGTGTGTCCGTTTATGATCGGCGATGTTGCACGTGCATGTCAGTGTTTATTAGGTGCAGTGGTAATTTATTTACACGCGCTGTGCAACAATCAGACGAAAAGAAGTCATCGACAATTTGTTAGCCTGCACTATAGAGCTCAAAACTCGGAAAATGGGAATGCAAATGATGCAGTTTTCGCATGTTGGAGTGGACCGAAAAATAAGTGCCCAGCCCACACCGTCGGGATGCACATTACTAAAGGTGAAATGGTTCAGGTTTCTTTAAAATAGCTGCCTGGCACAGCACCTTCCTAAATGTTCAGGCTTTGTACTATTGTTGAAGGCCACTTTATCATTAATAAAGGAACGAATATGCTTTGTGTGTTAATGACAGTGCTTTTTTTCAACATATGTTCATTTTTTTTTCGTTTTTCCTTAGTTTTTTTTTTTTGTTTTTCATGCTAGACAAATACAAATAGTACACTTTTAAACTTGTCAGTCCAAAGCTGAACATGAATATCTGCCATGCATGTGACAGCTTTAATGCTAGAAAGGTTGACGTGTATAGCATGTACGTAGACGCTGCGACATCTTAGTGGCACGTTCGGCCACTTGCCCCAAGGTCGTGATGTTTAATGCCAGTGATGGCAGTCGCACTGTGGTGCAGGTGAAATGCAAATGCTTCTGTTTCCTGCAAGATGTCAACGCAAAGTACAAAGCCCGGGCAGTCAAATTAGTCTGGAGCTCTCCACTACGGTATTTTTCATAGCTACATATGTCACTTTAGGATGTGAAACCCTACATGCCACAGGTAGGCTGCATTGTTTTTTAGATTTTGTAACCTCTCATCTATGTTTTGCAACATTTGGCTAATTTTAGTTCTCAAACAGTTGTTAAAGATGAAACTGAAGCAGTTCTTGGCATGGTTTCCTGCTTGGATTAATTTGCTAATTGCAGTTCTTTGAAACTTGCATCAATGCTGGACAGTTCAAATAGCAGGCAGTTGAATTACAGAAATGATGTGGATCGTGCATTTCAGTTCTGACAAATGGAAAGTAACGGTCCCCTCCTTGCATGCATAGGTGCCCTTAGACAAATACATACTCGGGTGTGTGATTGTGACGCATATCAAGGGTCAACAGAAGGCCATGTGGAGCCAGGGTGATATTCTTCATGAAGGCTAAAATAAAATTGTACAACAGCTGCTGTACCATGCAGAAAAAAATGAATCATTTAGTGTATGATTAACTGACCATGAATAGCATCTTACTCAGAGTACGATGTGATATATATCTGGTTTAGCATCCCAAAATAACTACGGCTATGAGGAACACAATAGTTGAGGGCTCCGGTATAATTTCGACCACCTGGGGTTCTTTTACATGCACTGACACCGCACGGTGCATGACGGCCTATTGTTTCGCCTCTATTGAAATGCCCCTGCTGTGGCTGGAACCAAATCTGCATCTTTCGGTTCAGCAGCCAAGCACTCTACTGAGCCAGCACAACGGGGCCAAGTATCGAAATGCATGCCATTACATTTCCTTCTAGCCTGTGGTTTTCTTCACAGAACTAATGTATACAAGGAAAAGTAAATAGCAAGAAAACACTAGTTTTATTGCACATTATATTCACATTTCAGCAAACATTCTCTAGGAAAAAATTTCTCATAACATTTGCATGGAAACCATGAACATCTTACAAAAACAAAACAATGCACTTACTCCACTCCAATTAATAATGGGCAAGGTTGCATCTATGCTACTACACTGCACTTATCACAAAACCACAAGCCCCATCTGCTTTGGCCAATCACTTGATGAAATTAACGGAGACGTCGTACACCACAGACTGGTCGTCTCGCAACATACCTCTGCATATGTTGCATTTCAATTTCATGCCTTTCCACTTGGCTTCAACTGTTGCCAGCATTACTAGTCTCCCATCTTTTCTGAAATTCCTTTTTACGCTGTTGGGATCATCATCCTTGTTAACGATGGTCTCTGGAATTTTCTATGCTATCATTTTCACATCTTTCTCACCTGGAAGAACAAAGGAAATGACAAGCTTTGAGCAGATCAAAAATTAGGGAGACTCCTAATCTCCATCTGTAAGGGTATAATGCACCAGCATTTATGGTTCTTGTCTGCAGATCCCACTGTGGATTCCCGTTAACTTACATGCCTTTTGCTACAAACTTAATTACTAATTCCTTAATTCATGTCTCTGTCACCTCAGATATACTCATTAGCATATGGTCGTAGGCTGCCCTGTTATGTGATAGACAACCTGGCATAGACCTCTCTAAGCCTCACGTTAACCAAACTACAAACATGCCTCCATGGCCTAGGAGTAACCTTTCTTGATCGGAGCTGAAACGTCCCAGAACATATTTCAAATATAACTTTGTAAGCTTGACTTAACAGCTCCTGCCATGTCGTGTGGCCTCGTGACATTTGGCTCGTGGCACTTTTGGCTTGTGCACAGGGCCATCTGTTAAATACTGGTTAACATGCATGAAAAATACATTTTCACACAAACTGGTGGCAAATGGTCAAGTGGTGCACTGCAGATACTCCAATGTATACCTATATGCATGCAAGGATCGCATCATCACATAACGTGATCGAGTTCTATCAGTACCTGTAGTTACATAGCATTTCAATGCCCATTAAAGGACCACCTCAGACAATGGTTGTTGTTACCACAAGACCTGTTCTAACAGCGTACTGACACCATTCCACTGAGCGATGGACATGTATATGCATACCCTAGGTAGCTCATGATTGTGGGTCTCATTTATTTCTATGACTTCCAAGGAGTTCCTGTCGTCAGAAACCCTACACTTTATGAAATCGGGACAGTTGTCTTGAAAGGTGATGAAAAGAAATAACCAGGTTACCTTGACGCAATGCTAAATTACAGAGGGTGAATATGCTGCATGAAGATACCAAGAAGCTTGTACAAAGAAAAGTGAGAGTGAAATGGCAGGATTTTTGAAACATTGAAATAAACTACAAACTATACTTGTCAAACCTGTCATTAAGAAATGGAAATCATGCAGTAATCAAAAACACAACATGGAGGCCATTTTAGGTCATCTTCACAAAACACATACCCACACCTCACACACAGCTTCATACTTATGAAAGAGGATAAACCAATATGCAAGGAGTGTGGAGATGAACTAACAATAAACCATATCTTACAAGTGCGCCAGAGTCGAGAAAATAAGAGGAAACATTTTGTACAATTTTGCAACAGATCCCTTTCCATCCCAGCATGATCCTAGGAGAGACGTGCAAATTTCCTGCATTTTTGGTTTCCTAAAATGTTCCTAAACAAGCTACATCCTAAAGAACATTTTAGTAATTACACACAAAATAACTACATTAAACCTTGTTCTTGGTGCATGGTAGCATTAGTCACTTATGCACCATAAAAATCAACACAATGCTGTAAGGTATACCTTGGTTAGCTATGTTATATGAGACAAGCTTTCGGTCTGGTGTGGTCCTTATTCACGTGACAGCGCTGTCATGAGGGTCTATGTCCCAGCGATCGGAAAGTGACCTATTCCAATAATTTTACAAACTGAAGGCGATTCTTACAGATTTCTAAAGACTGGAGTGCTCAAATGTTTTATCAACGTCCGCCTGCTTTGACAGCCTGGAGTGAAACTGTTGAAGAGAATACATTTTTGAACATTTAACGCGTTTCTGAAGGCGTTGCTTTCAATTCCGGGGCCCACAAAAAGCAGCTGAATGTCAAACGCCACCTAGGTAGGCTTTCTAGCAAGACAGCGGTGTAGCGTGGAAAATCGCTCCGCCGGTCCATCGCTGGCGCCGCTGACTTGACAGGCGAACTGTTCAAACTTATAGCTACTGACCACACCTGAAACATTGAATTGCGCGTGATCAAGGCAGAATTTCTCTAACACTGAGCACTGTTAGCTATCGATTTCGCGCCCAATATTGTGAAAATCTGTCCTCTCTTCGATCATTGATACGTCCACGGTTGAACATTTATGCGCCTCGGGGTAGGCCAGCCGTTGGAACATGGATGCGTGGTTGTAGCAACGATCACTTGCATGGCACACTCTGAAAAATTCCAAGAGTCAGCTTCTGCAACGAAATGTGCAGCGCACATTTTCTACCGCGTACCTAAGTCCGGCGATGCATGCATATCGATCCCGATCGTTTCAAAGCTGCGCGGCCGTACAGTCGGGTCACGCTAACCTCGAGCATGCGGGGGTTGAAACTACATGTACACAAACTTCAACGACAAGAAAAAGATGCAGGCTAAGCACTTTAGTCTAGTCTTCTCCTATAAATACCAAAGAACATTGCTGTTCACAGGGAATTCGGATCATTCGCGCTTCCGGCTTTCCGGTTGTGCACTGTTGCGGTGCGGTGCAGTAGGTCTTCGCCTCGACGAGTCGATGTGCAGCTCGCCGCAGTAGCAGCGCAAGCCTCTAGTAGATTCGGCATGTCTTCTGCCACGGCTCTGAGGTAGAATTTAAACGAAGAATTTAGCTAGAAACATCCTGTTTCCTCGGTCTGCATGTGAGGAACGAGCATAATGCCATTTCACATAAGTACATACATGCTTTGGAATGCCGAATGTTCTGCACGGCGAGGTGTGTGTGTGTTGTGCCGGCGCTAGATCTTCAGAGGTCGACGCAGGACCTAAGACAGCGTAAATGCTAGGAATAGCTCGCTCGCATTGCGGGCAGATCGAGGTGATAGTTGAGTGCGAAGCGAAAGCTGCTCGTGAATGTGCGTATCTCGATGTCAGCTGGGGCAGTACGTAGCATCGCCTGCAGCTATGTGCGTGACAGCGAGGCTTGCCGTACACAACCCTAAGTGAAGACCGTGATCTATGTTAGAACGGATGCACTCTTCGTAGCACCTCATCGAGAGTCGCGGCTAGCTGATATCATAGAGGATAAGATTCATTCACGCGTAGCAAGCGGAATGTGGCCGCGTTCGACGTGCATATAGCCATGAGCCTGTATATCGACGTC
Source organism: Amblyomma maculatum (assembly GCA_023969395.1). NCBI lineage: Eukaryota > Metazoa > Arthropoda > Arachnida > Ixodida > Ixodidae > Amblyomma > Amblyomma maculatum. Next base: position 209,801 of record JAJIZL010021126.1, on the reverse strand, counting down.
CGCCGTATCTTTACGAGAATCGAATGGATCCGTCGGACGTACCTTTAGACACTTCGT
>JAJIZL010021126.1:184161-194744 GCA_023969395.1 Amblyomma maculatum | reverse complement strand
CACACACACACACACACACACACACCGTCTACATGAGTCAGAGCTCGGCTTCGTCCGGCCAGTGTTCTATCCACTGCCTTTTTCTGCTCCTTTTCCTCAACGGCACGAAGAGAGATTTGAAGGTGCTCTCAGATAGCTCCATGCGCGCACAACATGGCCGACAGCGCTGTTTCTTGAATGCTTTCGGAAGGTTGACGGTCTGCTGCCTTGATATGACGTCACTAGTTCATCAGCGAGCTTGTACGTGATGTTTTGACGGATATACCTACCTTAGCATACAAGGGCGTCAAGGGCGCTTCTGCGTATCGCCTGCGTCGAAATCAAGCTAAATGCGACTGGAACTGTCGAGACCGAACACAAGACGTCAAGCAGAATGCCTTCGCCACTGGGAATATTCATAGGCCAGATCATGGTTATTTGTCCGTTGATCGAAGCACTTTGAGCGAAACAATCACGGTGGGTGACAAACGTCAGGACCCATTAGTGTTAAAAGAAGGAGGTTGTAAGTACTGCGCGCACCCGTCCCTTACGATGAGAGTGGGACCAGTTGTGGAACGGCTAGCGGAACGTTGATAATTCCATCCATCCTTGTCGAAATGATAGACTGAGGGAAGCAAAATAACTGCGAGAAGGTAATCCAGGCTGGCGAAAGTTGGAGGAGTGGGAGGCAGCACTGTCCGGTAATAATCCAGAAGATCACCTTAATTTCGTCGACTGGATCAAGATGACAGTGTCTCTCCGCACGGTCACGTACTATGGTCGTGTTATTGACAGTTTCTATTTCAGCTCATAAAGATACCACGGGACCAAAGCGTTCGCTTCCGGGTATCGGTCCCTGCACCCGTGGAGTCTTTGAAGACATGTGCAGTCTTTGAAACTGGTACTGCCTAATGCAGCCTTCTTTGTTCTTGGCTGTAGAATAATAGTCAGTACAGCCTTGTACAGATTCATGGATATAAGCTGAATCACGGTTCCTCATGGGCTGTTCAGAATCTTTGGAGTTTCATTGCAGAGGCGCTACGCCAGGGGAACTATATTAGTGAAAAGGTACAGATTTCCTTCCATTTATCCTTTGTGTATATATCCATTTATAACAAGCTCTCTTCATGGACATACATTTGTACTGCCCACTCTTTGGCGACGGAAAAGCGTAGCAGAGCACCGATGATGCAAATGCAGCAAAAGTGAACGTACTGGGTGCTTCTTGTCCACCTTAGCTATTAGTCCAGTTCTTGCTCTGCTACTTTGTCCCGTTGTTAAAAATGTTCCAACAGGGTCAAGCCCGATACGATGTTCCGTAAAAATAGTGCAAGCTCCGCTACCTTGGGCTTCCGAGTCACTTCAGTATTGCCTATTCCCGACACGTCCTTAACCGAGCAACAGATGTTTGGAGATTAGCTAATACTAATTAACAAAGTCTCCTTCACCTTGAAGCAGTACCGTCACTGGCTTCATGCCTGCAGCCGTTGTGGACGAGCTCACTTCACTTTTTCTTTTTTCGCACATCGCAAGATTCTACTACAACAATCATTACGTCCACAGATCTTACCTTGGGACGCTCGTAATCCTTGACTATTTATTGCCAAAACGCACCCTATTCGTAGCGTGGCGCCACCGTCGCTCCGGCACTGTGGATCGGCAGCCGGCGGCGCTCGCAGAAACGCACGCGGCGTAGGTCTGCTTGCGAGTTTACGGCGTGCTTGTTGGCGATGAAAACGTGCCTTCTGCAGTATTTCTGCAATACTGCAGGAAAAAAATCCATGGATTTCGCAAATGCAGCAAAAGAAGCGCGGAGTTTAGGAAAACAAGGCACGCAACCACCTGTCTTTTAGATTTACATTGCACCGCGCCTGATACTTGCCTAATGACAGCTTTGTTTTTTGTTGTTGTTTTTTTTATCGACTTTTAAGCAGTGTGCGCATACGAGTGAGACGGGCAAATTTAGTGCCTGCAGTACTTTAGAATGAATCGAGGCAGCCTGGTTCATTATATCGTACTTCACTCGAGGATTAAGCAGGTTGATGTAGCACTGACAGCGTACTTGCCGTCGGGTTGCCGTAGACTGAGTGGACATCAGCCCTGGCTAGACAACCACGCAAAAGTATTCCCCAAAAATGAGATTACGTCGACATTGTATTGGAAACCTCGCCGCACAGGAAAGCCGACTGTTCACGTGTACAGCGCTGTGCTGAATTTGCCGAGCTCACAACGACGTGCATGCTTCTTGCCACTGTCACAGAATACGCCAATGACACTAAATGATTTCCTGAAGCCGAGGGAAGCATATGGGATTTCTGATGTGTGTAATGTTGATCAATGGTGGATGAGTGTGTAATTATTTTTTTTTTTTGCAATGCCAATAAATTTCACTGTCTGAGAGAACTTTTACACACTTGACAGAATTTACAATAACCAGCGATTAATTTTCAGTAACGTTAAAGTGCAAGCTACGAATCTGTCGCTGCGAAGACATCGTCAAAATTTATATATTGTTACGAAGCGGCAAGCCGATGAAGATGGTAGATGACGTTTAATGAATGTTCGCGGCGGGCCTAGCGCGAGCGCTCCTGCCCGCGCCACTTCCCGCTTCTTCTTCCTTGTCGTCCGTAACATGACCCGGGACCACCGAGCGATCGTCCCGATCGTGGACGAGGAAGTTTAGCGATGTTAGTGATTTTATGGCGTGATGATGGGCGTGTCTGGATGCTTGAAGAAGAAGAGGAAGAAGGAAGGATAGAACGGCTTGCCGGTACGATCCGCCTCCCTTGGAGCTGTCAACCATCCATCACCAGAGTCCATGGGACCGATGGCTCGAGGTCACGTCGGGCAGCTTTGGCGGGGGTTGCGTGTTCGTGTCCATCGGTTCCTTCGGGTCATTCGGGTCTTTCGGGTCCTTCATCTCGGTTCTGATTGGTATGTCTGTTCTTGTCTTCAGGTCCGGGCTGGGGGCTGGGCGGTGGTAGTTGTTCAGGTCTGGGCTTGAAGGGCTGGGGCGAAGCTGCTCGGCGATGTCCCTGGGCCCTCGGTGATGGTCCCGGCTTGAAGGTGGCCTCGATGCTCCAAGGCGAGGATGGAGATGTCGCACCCCGCACCTCCACCAAATGTTACGAAGCGGCAAGCCGATGAAGACAGGAGACAGAACATGACCGATGACGATGGTAGATGACGTTTAATGAATGTTCGCAGCGAGCCTAGCGCGAGCGCTCCTGCCCGCGCCACTGCCCGCTTCTTCTTCCTTGTCGTCCGTAACAATATTTAAGGAAAAGCGCAAGGGACGGGACACAGAGACACAAGAAAGCACGAACACAAGCGCCTTGTGTTTGTGCTTTCTTGTGTCTCTGTGTCCCGTTCCTTGCGCTGTTCCTTAAATATGCAAAACCAACTAACCCGCCAACTCGCTCTTATCGTCAAAAGCTGGGCATGGGCGCTGCCATGTTCTGGCAAGGAATTTTATAGGCTGAAGATTTCTTTATCACTAATTATTGAGCAGCGACTCGATCTTATTGCGAAGTAAAATGTTAGGGTTACTTCCAAAACAGCTGCCGGACACTAAACTATTCTGAAGGAAAGGGAGTTCATCTTATCATGCGACTATAGGATGTATTTGTTCCCGAAAACCGATAGTTAAGCCCCTGTGAAGCTGTTTTACTCCCCTTGTCAGAAACGACGAGTTTGCTCGGAAGACAGCACTTAGACGAAAAGGAATCATAATGATTTTAATAGGCTACCAGTGAAGTATACATTGATCTAAGTGTATTATGTAATATTTAGTTTAACAATTCGGTGGACGGAAGATACGTTTCCCAAATGTTCGAGCATTTCTCTAAAGCAAAATGCGCTCACTACCACTGTAACGGGATGCGCAGAAGCCTTCAACAGCAAAATAAAAAAAAAAATGGATATTGGGCCGGAGTTTAAAGCACGAAAGCGACATCGGCTATGACGAATGATTGCAGAGGATGGTTTCGGTGTCGCTTTTTTTTTTTTTCATTATTACCTGTCACATAGACCACGTGGGATTGTTTAACATGCGGTCACATCCCACAGAAAAGGAGCGCCTTTCGAAACTGTTGTCATTGAGCCCCCCGTTCTCAAAATCAGCAATCGAGCGCCCTTACCACTGAGACACCGCGAAGGGGGCTTAAAAAAAAAAAAAAAAAAAAAAAAAAAGTACGCACTTAACTCTATCGTGCATACAGAAGGCATTCTGCTAAATGAAACAATCTGCGGTCGCATGTTTCAGTAGCTGCGGTATTCCAAACAGAAACGGGAATATAAAATTTCTGAGCGTTCGCATTAAGTTTTATTGACGGCAGCGCTCCTGTTTTGTTTTTCGTTTGAGACGCCGCGTGTCAAAGAATCTCAAACGCCGAAGTTCGCGACTGATTATGTCCTTATCCAGCATGACATACTCGATACGGACAAGTATTTTTCCTTTTAATGAAGCGTGGAGTGATAGCCTGTTCACATTTCTTTTGCAAAAGGCAGACAGGCAAACAAAAGCGCGCAGGAACCGTGCACAAACAAATCACATTCTTGTACACGCCGCGCGCGCGCGCGTAAATCAATGCGGGCTGTCACACGACGCGAACACGTAGGGTTCGCCGCTGAGTCGCAAGGTGGCGACTCTACTTGATCTCGAGGTCACTTGATACTGTATAGAAGTCCTAACTACTCGGAATGGACAAAGGGCAAGCTTTAAAAGAAATATTTTGCTGCGAAGCGGAATATCAGAGTATCTGTATTTGGCCATTGTCGTGGTCTGAACGCCATCGTCTCAGCATCGCCATAAAAGAACAGCGGAGCAGCCAGAACAGTTCACCTATTTCAGCACCTCAAAACTCGTCAGGCGTGATTTCTTTATTTCTCAATGGTTAGCATTGAATGTATACTGAATTGCGGTAGAGGACCCGGCGAACATGTCTTCATTCAGTCACCGAGCACGAAGTCTAAAACAAGCGCACCATTTCCGTAACATCAGGCGTGGCCTAGCCTGCGAAATTTCAATAACTTTCGTCTTTTTTTTTTTTTTTTTTTTTTTTTTGCAGGAGAAGGCAAGAAAGAGCGACTTGTTTAAAATTATGATTTGCCTCGACATTGACCTTTGCTCTGTAGATGAAACTGGGCCGCACCTTTCCTACCCACAGTGAAAAATCAAACGTTGTCATAAACCCCGTGAAAGTCCTACCAAATTTGAGCGCGCGTTAGATATTACTCTAAAATACGCACGTATTCTTTATGAACGCTCGCACTGGTGAACCCTTGTGGTAGGTAGCGCCGGCCGCAGTAGGGACATTTTGCGCCGCGGCGCCCGGTTGCCGCCGAGAATCCACGGGTCGCTGGTATCTTGAGCCGCGTACCGCGCCTCCATGCGCGCTAAACCAGAAAGTAAAGTTCAACCTTTGTTTGTGATTCAGAGTTATTGATTCACTGTTCTCCGCCTGCGCTAGCCTCCCAACATCGCCTTAACATCATCTTGAAACCACTTCTCTTGGAAGCAGGGCTCGGTCGAGTCTGTCCGCCTGGGTCAGTGCTAAAGATGAATGTCAGCATCCCTGCTAGCTGAGCGTCCATTGCAAGGGAAGGGAATGGTGTATTTATCGGCACACCTGGGGCGGTTCACTGCGCCAGTGCGACCGGCTGCGAGCAGCGTGGTTTGAAGCTTCGGATGGAGGTGTCTGCTTTCTTGAAACCTTGCGTACAATAACTGCAGCCTGGAATGCAGCAGCCGGCCTTGAGCTGAGCGTGTGTCGGTGTGGAGAAGAGGAGGCCCCATGCGCGCGAAACCAGATAAAAAATAACGTGAGATTCACTTTTCTCAATCCATCGTACTTGGGCTGCGCTTTCCAAAACCGGCTTAAAATGATCCTGAAACCACTGCTTCGAAGCTGAGCTGGGTCGAGTATTGCCGCATCGATCAGTGCTAAATGACTAAGCGGCGATCGCAAGACAAAGGAATGCTTTTGCAGTGTTGCATTTATTGGCGTGGGACAAGCCTGTTCACTGCGCCTGTGCTCCAGTGCACGCGCGAGGCCCACGCGACGACTGGCAGAGATCAGCGTGTTTTTGAGCTGTGGATGGAGGTGTCTGTTTCCTTGTAACCCGGTATGCACCTCAGAACGCAGAAGCTTGCCTTGAGCTCTCAACAGCCAAAATAAGAAGAAAAAAAAAAATTCTGAGAGGTATATATGCGCAGCCTTTCAATTCACTTCGTGTAAAGTTTTGTTTTCTCCCAGCGCAATTAATTGTAAACTGAGCCTTAAAGGCGGTTGGTCGTGATCAGTGTGTGGCACCGAAGTGCGAAAAGAAAAATGTGAAGGTCAAGCAGGAGGAGAGGCGTTTGAACTTTCGGTTGCCGGTATAGTCGGTTGCCGGTGCGAAGGAATTGCTGCCATTTATACGGTTGTGATTCAAATGGTGCAGCAGCCTTGTTCCTTTCGCTCTCTGTGTTCATATTTGTGCGCGCAGTTTGATTTTTGCAGAATTAAGGAAGTTTGTCTTTCGAGCGGCTGCATTAGGATCGAAAGAATCAGCCCCTGGTGCGACTGTATCTGCGTGCAAAATCCTCCTGAAGGAGTCATAATTAGCAGCGACAATAGCGGCCTAGGCCAAATCACAGCTGGTCCCAAGGCGAAGAAGCAGTACCAGCAAAAGTAAAACCCTGCTTGGGAACGGGAGAAAAGTTTTGAAGGATGGCTGCAAGCGTGCAAAAAAAGTAATTTCTACTCATATTGCAAGACATGCGACATGCATTTGATTGCTGGGAAGACGCTGTTGGAAAGGCACATGAGAACTGTCAAGCATGAAGAGAACAAGAAAAAAAAAAATGTCGGCCCGCATTAGCAAGCATGCCATCATTAAGTCATGGATTTGCACAAAGTATTCGGGTAAAAGAATCTGAGATTAAGCTGGTTTTGTTTGTTACTGAGTACAACCTGCCGTTCACCATCATGGAACACTTGCCAGAGCTTCTGCCCAGGTTCTGAGACTTCCAAACAAATTACATGCGATAGAACCAAAGGCGGAAATAAAGCGCTGCAGCCAAAACGACGGTGATAAATATGATTACAGTCGAAAAGAGCAAGTGTCAGCTTTGGGATCTTCTCTGCCGGAAGAAGTTCCCGGTGATGACCAACAAGTCGACAGATATCAGCTTTTCTGAACGCCTCTGTGTTGGGGCTAGAGTCTTTGGAAGTACTGAAGTCACCGACGTCTCCTTTGACCTCATTCCTGTCGAGGATGGCGCAGCAAACTGCCTGTATAAAGCCCTCAAAACTGCGTTTGAGAGAGCTGGGGAGCCCTATAAAGAAAACCTAGTTGCTTTTGCTGCAGATGATGCAGTGCCATAATGGACGTCAACCACTCAGTGATGAAGTCGCTCGTGCTTAATTGTGCCGCTCTTTCCACATCTGCGCATCCTACGTTTGTGCTAGGCTACATCTGATAGTGAAGGATCCCCTGAGAGTTGTTTGCAGCTATTTCATCAATAGCCAAAAGAGGATGGACATTGTCCAAAAAGTTTCAGCATCTCCTTGAGGTGCTTGAAAAGTCACACAAGCTACTTCATCCGAGCCAAACTAGATGGCTGTCAGTAGATAGCTTGCTTGAGCAGTATGATGTTCTTATAGCATATTTTGCCTCTTCTGTTTCTGAAGACAGACTCCCTAGCTTCAGAAACCATACTCACGAGACGTAGGAGATTGAATCAACAAGTCATTTCTACAATTTCTTACCTTTATGCTGCCTATGTTTCACGTCTTGGACAAGCAAATGCAGAGTGAAGAACTGCAGTTTTACACGCCTCTGAAAAGTGCCACAACTGCGCTGCAAACAATAATGGAATGTTGCATCACGACATCTTGTACAAGGGGTATTGATGTCAAGTTGAGGGATTGGTGTGATCAAAGTTGAATATAAAAATACAGGAAACTTTTTGCTTCTAGAAGACATGAACGTTCGTGGTCAGGCGGGAGGTTTCTTTCTTCTAAAGACTACATGGCTACACCAGAGCAGATGGGAGTTCTTTCGACTGTGCCGCCTCGACGTTTATACTGAAAGCGTGGACCAAATTCTGAAACGTGGGCCCCTTCTGGGGAGTCCTCCTTTGGCGAACCTGGAGCTTCTAGACCATGTTGTTGTCAGGTCTGGATCACCTCCAGCATTTGCCCCCCTAGCAGTAGCCTTCTCGCGCGTGGACGCAGACATCGACATCAGTTCTAGGACTCAGTATTCCGAGTGACACACAATGATGGAGCGCCTGCCTTCCTGCACTCAAGGTGTTCGTGTCGACCATGCTTTGTTTGCCAAATTCTAATGTAGCAGTTGGGAGGGTATTTTCTGCTGTTAACATGATAAAAACCAAGCAAAGAAGCAAACCTCCAACGGTCGCTATGTGGTTCACCCCACACCAAACGCATGATTTCCTCTTCATCGGGCTACCAGTTCAGTCTAGAGAAGCAACTGCTCAGCAAAATAAAGACATTGCACAAAATCCTCCTAGGTGAAGGCGACATCTATTTCACCGAGCTATATTGTGTGGTATTTATGCAGTGACGTTAGTGAACTGGTTGAGAAGTCTACGAGTCACTGGTAATTTTCTACTACTTGTTCATGCATTTTATTGTTAGTGTATAAGCTAACGACAGTTATTCTGACAAATGACGAAGCGTTTCTTTCATTGAAGATACGATTGTACTAAATTGTTGACTGCGGCACCGTGGTTCCCGTTGGCAGCGGCGGTAGGGAGTTCCACGACGGTACACTAGATGTTGCAACAGTCGCTACTGCCTCCAAACCGCCGCATTTGTTATTATCATAGTGATACATCTCTTTCAGCGCTCCATCGCACCGTACTAAACAAATAATCAGTACCGTGTAGAAAAAAAAAACGTGTTTAAGCAAGTGGCTGCGACATATATGAAAATTACTGATTTCTGCTGAATTTATATGATCTAGCATTAAGATCTGTAACTACTTTTCTACATGCTGTGGCGACACACTTTAGTTCCCAAGAGGCGACCAAGTGGCCGCGACATACATGAAAATCTACTGATTTCTGCTGATTTTACTAAGATCTGGCATTAGGATCTGTTACTACTTTTCTACATGCTGTGGCAACACACTTTATTTCCCAAGAGGCGATCAATGACGAGTTTACGGAGGGTCCCACGGTCCCGCCGTCCCCGGCGGGGTCGTAATGCCCCCAGGACGGCAAAGCTGCGCCCGCTTTGCAAGGTCCTTAAGTTGTAGGATCGTCCACACCTAGCGCTTTCTAACGGGGATAACATTCTTTGACGTTTTGTACCAAGGAGGACGAGGAGGAGGAAGATGAGGAGGAAAGGCAGGGAGGTTAACACGTAACAGCAACCGGTTTGCTACCCTGCACTGGGCGAAGGGGGTGAGCGGATATAAAAGTTGTGAGAGAGGGATTGTTGAAGTTAGTAAAGTCACATCACAGACATGCCACATTACATCACGTCACAGTCATATCACTTAACATAAAAGCAAACTCATAGTTTTTCGATTAGGCCTGTGCTTTTCATAAAGCGGAGCAGTGTCTGGGAGGCCTAGCTTTCCGCTCGGCGTATGAGCTGCATTAGCGATAGCACTGGACTCATCACGTGTCATTACTCTGTTTTCTGAAGCACTAACTTCAATGAGGTCAGCGAAATGAAGGCGTAGCAACGGCGTTTTACGCACTCGTGCTTTTTACGAGCTGCCAGACTATTTGTCGTGTTCAACGCCTTGCAGAGGCCACTCTGTGCGCTTTCGCTAGACCGAGATTCAAGACAGATGCACGTTCTATAGCTGATCGATTAGCTGGTCGTACAGCAATGCCGAACCTATTATATCCCCAAAGAGTTCTCGGAGACTGACATAATTGGATAGTACTGCACAATCAAAAGCAAATATCTGCCCAAAATGCAAAGGTCCATGACAACTTTGCATTTTGGGCTTTCTGGGTGCTGCCATATTGCTCACTGCACAGTCGTGTGCACCCCGCGCAACACTGCGGAAGCTACAGTGAAACTGGTTTCCGACTCTCCAGAGAGGAGAAATTTCGGCAACTACCTAGGGCTGTCAAACACCTTATAGTTAAAGAGGCGCATGTATGAATGTCACGAGAAACCGCCTCTTGCGACTACCGAAGCAATAAGCAGCACGTGTTTCCATGTGCTTACGATCAACGCTAGTCATGTGGCTGGCTGCGCAGCCGCTGCTGGTTTATGCTGCCGCTGGTACAGCTTAGTGTTCGTTTTGAAGCAACCATAAGAGCCGTTCATGTGAGCAGAGAGCTCGTAAGAGTTGGGCCAGAGCTATCACAACTGGAGGATTTGTTCCAACGTAAGTCCTGGACTGAGGACTTCTTCCCGGACACGGCAAACTCATTGCTGCTGAAATAAACGCTTTATAAATCAGTCTCACTTGCCAACTGGGAGCGAACGCTCGCTCGCGCATGAACAGTTCGCTACGTCCGTGGACGACCGATGCAACTGGTCTCTGCATACCACAAGCCATACTTGCGTGTAAGATTTGGGAGTGTCTTTTTTTTTCTTTTTTGAGGGGGGGGGGGGGGGGGGGGG
>JAJIZL010021126.1:165862-183532 GCA_023969395.1 Amblyomma maculatum | reverse complement strand
TGCCGTGCGCAGAAGATTCCTTCGCGCTGACATTTTTCCATCACGTGTTCACGTGATGGGATGCCACGCCTAGCAATGTAGGTGTGGGAGGAGGCAGCAATCCCATTGGATCTCCCGAGGGCGAATCGCATTTGGCGCCACCTAGGGGGTTACGTATATAAGCTCGCGCAAAAAGGCGACAGCTCAGTAGTTCCAGAGGAGCGGCTCGAGCAAGAGGTCTTCAAAAAGGGCTCCCGCCATCCCTGGCGGGGGCCCTTGCCCGCACTCCGCCCAAGGCGAGCCCGTCAAGCCCAGGCTTAGGTGAGTTGTAACTCTTCAGATGCGTACGAGCTTCTTTGCTGAACTTCGTAGTTCGGTGGCACTGGCTCATTTTGTTAGACTCAGTGATGATAATTTAGATCCCTGCTATGCATGACGTATTGGGCTCAGTAGGGTAGTAGCGAGCGAAGACAGTGCAACCGCAGGGCAGGAACGTGATCGACCAAGGTAGCATAAGCCCCCGGCTCCTTTATTGACTTTCCCCATTACTGCGGAGACAACTTAGCTGATACGTGTTATCGCGACGTTATTCTCAGTATTTGCAAGGTAGGCTTTTTATCTTTGCCAGGCATGCCTGAGCCTTCTGAAGAATTCATTGACCAGTGCCTGGAGCGCATAACAATACTGTAGGGCTCATTAGTCTACAACCAGCAAAGAAAATGGCCGGCAGCTGGTGGTGTGAGGCGCTATAACTTATCTTTTAGAAGCAGGCCTCTTAGTTTGTTGCACTGATAACCTGCGTAAAGTTGAAGTGCATAGCGACCTTGGCCAATACAGCTTGCTTTCAGTGCTGGTAAACGGAGAGAACAGGGGACAAATAGCTTCAGAGCCTCATTTTCTATGGGACGGTCGTAGTTATCGTGTCGCTCCCGCTCGTACCGTCTGGCTGTTAAAGAGGTCAGTGATGAAGATCACTAAAATCAGCGACACACGAGTAAAAACCGCCAGGGCTCATTCAGAAGTTTGTACGATCTGCATCCTTCAACCCATGAATCACTATATAGAGCTATTTTAACTGGCATCTACGAAAAACACAAGTCTTCCTGCAGCTAACGATTTCCATGTCCATAGTGAGAGAGCATCGCGAAAGGACCACCGTGCAACATCATGATCCAATTCCACTCCTTTGAGGAAGCATTTTGTCTGAAGAGGCTGAAAAGTGATGTGAATGAAGTCTTCGTGAGGTGCCTTATTTGTCTCATACTGATTTTAATTGAATTCGTGGCTATTTATAGCATGTAAGGCGGTAGAATAGCGTTTTAGTTGTTATTTATTCTTCCTTTAGTTCATGGCACGAAACAGTTATTTCCTTCCGAAATTTGTTGTTCAGCGAAATAATTTATATTTCGTTCCACGGCATTCTAAATGGGCTGCGCCGCTGATCACCACCATCGCGCGGTTTTTCTTTCGCCTCCTTGAGTCTGCTTTGCGCCCTATCGTGCAGAGGCCATACAAATAATCCTCTCCAGCCACAGTATGTCTCGTTTCATCATCATTTGCTGTTTCTCGAGAACAGTTCACTTAATTCAATTGCGTGGGTTTGGGACTGTCCTTTATAACTCTTGCGATAACTCTTACCTTACGATGAGCCACATACCTGACGTTTGCGCTGTTCTCGCATAAAGCTCTGCCTTTAGCTTAGCCTATTTGACGATGTGGACAGGTAGTTACATATATTACGACTCAATTTATGTTGCTTGTCACTCAGCTTAGTAAGACGGAGTTAGGTAAGCTTCATTGCATGTGTTCTCCAACAGCAACCTACCGAAACGAGCTGCGTCGATGACCTCAAGGAAGACACTTTGCTGCAAAGCCCGTTGACAGCTATCTACAGACTTGAAGTCCCGCCGCGCGGTCGCCACTCTGGTAAGGGCTACCAGCACTACAGAGAAAAAGCACCAAACCTAATATAGTGTACTTACTCCTGTCATTTACTGTCATTGAAACTATTAGGAAAACTAATTGACGTATGAAAGGTTAAAGACGAATGATATTGAGATGGTTGATGAAGTAAAAAATCGCGTAAGCCTGCAGAAACACCAAGGCGAAGTCGAAGGTTGCTCAACTCTGATTGCTAATATTTGCAGTAGTAGTAGTAGTAGTAGAACACTTTATTGAATCGGAACACTTAGGCGCCTAACATATCGATTGTCTGCTGGACGATCAGATGCGGCTCAACCCAGGTCCAGATGGTATGGGAGGGAGTGGGAAAGAATCCAGATTGAAATGCAACCGGACATGAAAATAAGGCAGTGGAAAAGGTTGGCATAAGGGGAAGGGCAGTTGGGGCATGATGGATCGCGAGGGAATTTGTAGAGATATAGCCGTGCAGGGGTTTTGAGTGTATTCAGCTGTATCTGCCGAAGGATATGAGCCTCCTTAACGGAGAGATTAGGATGAGGGTCGGGGTAGAGCTTGCGGTCTCGGTGAGAAGCATTGTAATATTCTCTGATGGTGGCGCAAAGAGACAGTCTCGACCCGGGACTTAATATTTGCAGCGCTTCTAATAAGTTTAACTAGATAGTTAAAGTATCGGGAGCATTATTCTAAGCGAACAAATAGTACGAATAAGGGTGTCGAAATAATAAAAATTTAGTCTAGCTAAAGAGGGAAGGGAACCAGTGCTGGGGAAAAGCAGCTGCGTCGAATTGGTCGGCAGCAATTCGACGCAGCTGCTTTTGCGGAGTTAATGGCGAGATGCTGAGAAAAAGCCCCGTGGCGATCTGCTTTTTTTTTTTTTTTCCCCGTGACAACACCTGGTTCGTCGGCGAGGGAGAGGGAGTAATGCAGGGCTGACGCTGGGTCGCAGCCTCAGCCAAACAGTATCGCGAGGTGCATGTGAATCAAAGGAACCACTTTCACTGAAAAGAAATTAATCAAAATGAATCCATCCACTGCTCTGGGTCGCGAGCCTGGTGCTATGCACCACCGCCGCTTAGGCTGAGGCGACTCGTGCTTTCGAGTTCGTTTTAACACACCGCCCGCCATAGACCGGCGTTCACAGCCATCTTGAGCTTCCAGTAATGCACGCATACATGTTGGCATGTCTCAGATGAGGGCAGAAGGTAGGTGTATGCAGTCTACCGCTTCTGCCGAGGCGGGGCCCCGACCTTGGGTATCCGTCTCGGATGGCGTTGGGGATGCAGCCCTGGCGCCACGGCGTCGTCACGAGGCGGCGGCAGCGACGGTATACAGCTTCCTGTGGTAGCTCGGGTTACTAGGGGGAAATCCCCCGGCAAACAACTGGGGCCCCACGATAGTACGAAACCGGGGCTGCAGACGTTCGAGAAGACTACCTGGAGGTTGAATACCTCCAGTAAACAACTCGAGCCCATCATCTCACTGTACACAGATGGGGGCGGCAGAGGATCGAGAGGGATACCTGCAGAGGTTCGTGCTAGAGCGTCAGGCAGCTGACGCGAGCGGGCTGATGACGATAATCATGATGGTGGTTTACCGCCACAGCATCATCAGCAGACGTGCCAGTAATTGAATTACTTTTGTGGGTAATTTGTAATGTAATTATTTCTCCGATCTGGTAATTTAGAAATGCGTTCTTTTTAACTACGGCAATTTCGCAGCAATAGTAATTATTTTCAAGTTACTTTTACTAAATTGAACCACTGCTCTTTCAGTAAACACAGTAGAGCGCCGCGACAGCAGTAGCGACCCACGGCAAGCTTGGGCCAGCGTAACGGATCGGTAAAAAACACAGAATTGAGTAGAATTCTGCGTCTGTCACTTGCGGCGGCTATTCATATTGGTAGTCGCAACCACTCCCCGAGCGGCAGGATGAAAGGCGTCAATGGGCCGCCGGAGGAAGAGGTACTGCAGTTTGAATCCAGTTAAAGAATGCGCAGTAACACTCCCTGTTGCGTCAGCTAAGACACAGTGCTGTCTGGTTACACCTGTCGCCACGTTCCGAGGGAAGGGGAAGTTATAAATGCACATTTAATTAACATTGCTGCGGCGCGCAATTTGCCGAGGACCGGGGGTCGAATTCCTGAGATTACGGAAGCAATAAATAACAGCTGCTTCAGGGGCTTCAACCAGTGGAGACCGCTCTGGGTCATCAAGAAGTTGGGTTTGCCGCCAGTTTCTTTCTTGAGCGCAAGGAAAGCCTGGCCGTTAGCCGTGTTGGTTTTTGTTGTTTTGCTGCCGTTGTCTTATCTTTGTAATGTTGCGTCCTGTAGGAAAGACGGAGGAAATAGTTATCTGACATGGAAATTGGCGGGAAGACAGCATCGCTGGGTCACGTCTAGAGAGGGGTTGTTTCGATTACCAGGTTTTCTTAGTTTTTTATCGATGAAAACTAGAAATGATAACTGCATTGCTCTGCAGAAGTAACCGCGACGTAATGTCAATACTTTTTGGAGCAGTAATTAGTAACGTAGATGAATACATTTTCACGGTTTTCAGTAAAGTAATTAGTAATGTAATTTAATTCATTTTCAAAATTACTTTTGCCATGTATGAACCTAAGCTTCTGATGCCATGTTCAATGGCCACCGACGCACTATACGGCTCTACATTTATTCGAACCACGAAATGTTGATGGCTCCCATAGTACCTTATTTGCCCTTTCTCGTACCGGTAGGGATGGTGTATTTGGTCTGTGTAGTGCATCTGTGTTCAACCTAGAATGAACAAATCTGTGGTCATCTTCCGAGCTCTGTTTGAATTCCTCGAATCACTTCATAACATTCCGACTCGGTCCGACTACAGTCTGTGCAGTTGCGGAAATTGAGCCAATTCGCATGCTTTTGAGTCAAACGTTTTTGTTAAGGAGCTAGTCGTGCCTCGTTAATATGGACACTTTTGTTTCCGACCAAAACTGTCCATAAAGCGAGTCATCCATAATAACGAGACATATGAATAAAAACAAAAAGGATTTTATTGAGAAAAGAAAATTGTAATTAACGACTGCTTTTGTACATAACGGTGTGCACTGGATCAAATTTCACAGAACACCGGCTATTTTCAGTGCATTATCCTTGTTATTGTTGTCTTCGAAAAATTGTAGTGCAGTCTGAAGCGACTCGCTTACCATGACACCCGTGATGTTGGGCTTTGTGTTGGTCGAACTTTTGAGCACGAACTCCTTACTGGCCGATGAATCAGCGTCTGATTCTCTACTCACCGCCACTTCCAAAATGGCCTCTTCACTGAGTGGCCGCTAAGTAGCTGCTTGAGATTCTCCTGAGGCGAGGAAACAGCTGAGCTGTCGATACTAGTCCCTCGCAGCTTGGATTGACTGAGATGGCTTTTGCCGCTTGTATTCACAGATTTCTTCGCGCCTACGTTCAGCTCTGTTATTTTGCGTTTAACTCCCGCCATGCCAAAAGCCAGACTCAAGTTGAGGGCTACAGGCTCCTGAGTGTGCATAGTTTGGCAGTTCGGCAGCGCAACAGGGACGAAAACCAGGAGCATGAGAGGGAAGCGCGTCCAGGACGGGACGCCCGGTCCCGGTTGCGTGTTCGTACGTCGCCTTTCTTTTGTCGCTCTACTTTGTGAGTGTGTCTTAACTCTCACCGAAAAGCGGTAACGGCTTCATGGAGCACACATTGCGCTTGGGAAAGGAAGCGCGTCCAGGACGGGACGCCCGGTCCCAGTTTGCGTGTTCGTACTTCGCCTTTCTTTTGTCGCTCTACTTTGTGAGTGTGTCTTAACTCTCACCGAAAAGCGTTAACGGCTTCAGAAAACTTCAGTTCCCACCGCCACTGTAGGCACTTGTCTTTCTTTCTGTCATTTCGTTCTTACGCTTTTACCGCCCTCTCTGTTCACATTCAGCAGAATTTATTGCAACCACATGTTGCTGTTTTCCCGACTGCGGCGGCACTTCCGCTGCACCCAGAAACCTCCTGGTTCCCTCCTTTCGGGGTCTTTCTTACGCTGACCCTCGGTTTGCTCTGTACGTTCCTCTCCGCTCTTGCGCCCCCCCCCCCCCCCCCCTCCTCCTTTAGAACGGCGACACGCACACTGGTTCTTTCCAACCCCACAGGAGTCGTTCAGGCATGCCGCCGTATCGGCTTTCGCGTAGGTTCGCGGGCGGCGCGCCCTTCTTTAACTTGCGTTCGGACTACTCTGCTTTTTTTCAAGCACTGTACATATTAACGAGACAAAAATACATGGGCCCAAGTGGGGCGCGTGCATTCCTCCCTTGTCCATTGTCCGGACAGTGAGTTTCCATATTAACGAGGCATAAATACATTGAAAAGGTTTCGTCCCCAGAAAAACTGTCCATAATTCGGGTCGTCCATATTAACGGGGGTCATATTAACGGGGCACGACTACTCCCTTTTTAACCCCTTCGTGGCGGGGCTACACTGTCAGGTCATTCGCAATCTTCAATATTAGCCACGTAGCAGAGTTTTTTTAATAACTTTTACGGCTTCTGCAAGAACGGACGTGAAGATTTTGTTTTTATTTTTAGCCCCAAGAAACTGTGACTTAAGCTATAGCCATTAACGCGTACATGCGAGTTCTAAAGCTAGCGTTTCTTGACCCTATGCACTGCATTAAGCTGCTATAAAGTGTGCTTATTAATTTCGTGAGGCAGAGGATTCCTAATCTCTGGCAAGTACTGAAGCGGCGTGGCCTTACCAAACGATATCTGGACAGATATAGGTGTCAGAGCAACAGGAAAGTTGTGAGCAGTGAGTATGCGTTTTCAGCCAGGAGCCGCTTCTCATGTGTAATTGAATATAATGTGTTAGTGTTCTCCGAGCTGTACCAACAAGTAAAATAACCTAAAGGGTATAGTGGTGCGAAATAGTGGTGCGAGAATGCGCGTCCCAAAGCAACTCAGGCTATGAGAGACGCTGTAGTGGAGGACTCCGGAAATTTAGACCACCTGGGGTTCTTTAACGTGCACTGACATCGCACAGCACACGGGCGCCTTACTTTTCGCCTCCATCAAAAAGCGGCCGCCGAGGCCGGGATTCGATCCCGCGTCCTTGGGAAGAGTAATCGAGCGCCGTAACCACTGCGCCACCCCGGCAGGGTTGCGCGGAATATGAGCCCTCAATTGTCGGTTTTAGGCTGAAATACAGTCGTCATTCTGCTTATTGTTTAGCGCGTTGTTTTACTTTTGGACATTTCGTTAGTGCATGGAAAGGTGCCTTTTAATACGCGAAGCGAAGAAAGCGGCGTCACGACTCTCCTTGCCGGCCGATCTAGCTGGCTCATGTTTCTTCTAACACACATTCGCTCAGCAGTTTAATATCAAGCCTGGTTCCCTTGTCTATACTGAATTCGTTACACGTGCCTTCTACGTATATGGCTCTGAGGACAAAGGCTTGTGCCTACGTACGTACGTATCCTCGGCGTCAAGCAGCTTATAGGGATGTTGTGATGACTTGCACAGGTCGCCGCATTCCCGGCTCCTACATTGTGTTCGCTATTTTGATGAATCTTCGCCGACATAGAGCGCACTCCTTCACGCCAGGCCGGCGAGCGTGTACGTTCAGACGTCATGCGACAGTCTCCTGCCTGCATGTGTGGCAGACATAGCAGTAACTATATGGCCATAGATTAATTCCTTTTCCGGTAATTTAGTAGCTAATGAATTACATTATGGCAGTAACTTGGCCGCAAATGTAACTAATTCCTTTCAAAATTATTTTTGCTAATTTGCACCGCAGCTCTTTCAATAGACAACGCGGCAGAGTGGCGCGAAAGATGGAACGAAGCCTGGGCCTGCGTAACGGATCGGCAAAAGGAAGCAGAATTGAGTAGAACTCTGCATCTGAGACCTGTGGTGTCCTGTGCAGCCAGTTCATTTACTGTGGCTTTCCTATTGGTCGTTGCAGCCCTTCCCTAGCCTCGTATACATGTACTAGACAGAGAATGGTTGAGTAAGCTTGTCGAAGAAACAGAAAAAAACAGTTGTCGGGTTCATGTATACGTAGTCGGGTCGAGTAAAGTAGGCGACGGAGCGGGCAAGTTAACGCTTGCCGAGGGGTAAGTTAACTCGCTTGACCCGCTTGTCTAAAAGCATGTAAAGGCCGTCAAGTCAGGGAGTCTAGTTAAAGGGAACTCTTGTTATCGAAAAGTTCCCGGAACAGTAACGAGCTTCGGCGAAGTTGAATGCGTTCTAGCCCTCATCAACCATAAAAATAATCGAAGCTGTCGATAGTAGAAGGCAACAGAATCAAATACGAGCAGAAAACTCGCACACTAATTCCGAATCTCGACACTATGCACCGCTGCTATACCTGCTTGAAGCGAGTTCATGTAGACGCCAAGCGGGTCGAGTGATTTCTCTTTTTACTGTCCAGAGTTCCATTTATTATTTTCAGTCGTTAATGAGGGCTAGGATGCATTGAATTGCGCTGACGTTCGTAGCCGCTGCGGAAACTTTTTGATCCCACAGTTCCCCATAACGCGACTAACCTGACTCGACAACGTTATGATGCTCTAGAATATAGTCTATAGTCAACAGCGTCTACATGGTTTTAGGCAAGCATGTTAAGCGAGTTAACCTACCTCCTACTTAACTCAAACCGGAGTCCTCCACTACGGCGTCTCTCATAGCCTGAGTTGCTTTGGGACGTTAAACCCCACAAACCAACCAACCACCCACCGCCTACAAATTTTTGCTGTACCGGACTTGCATGAGCAACATGAAAAAAATATATATATATTTTCTACTTGAGATGATTACTCGACCCGACTCAGTCGAGTCTGGGGTGTAAAGGGCACGGGGGCTAGGGTGTAAAGGGTGTAAAGCGGCACGAGGTGGCAGAGGGGACTTATGGTGCAAGACGGACGGAGTTCAAAACCAGTTAGGAGAGCACTCAGTAGTACTTGCGTGCGGGCTAGTTGGTAAGACGACTCTGAAGACCTCTGGCGCCGCATAGTTACACACAAACACAACACACATACACAAGAGATTACAGCAAGACGTTCACACCGACGATGCGCTCCCCTGTTGTGTTTGCTAGAGCATATAGTGGTGCCTGGTTACGC
The DNA here is from genome assembly GCA_023969395.1 of Amblyomma maculatum. NCBI lineage: Eukaryota > Metazoa > Arthropoda > Arachnida > Ixodida > Ixodidae > Amblyomma > Amblyomma maculatum. Next base: position 174,523 of record JAJIZL010021126.1, on the reverse strand, counting down.
TCGTAGTCACGGGGCGAGGAGGAAGTGCGTATTCAGACATGACGGGCGGAAGGGAAGGGTCCATGGCGAGAGCATTGCTGAGCGCAAGGTGCCGAGGTCGATTCTTGGGACCAAGGAAGCAGTAATATCCTAGCGGAACCTTCAAACGATGGAGACAGCTCCAAGACAGCAAGACGCTGGCTTCGCGCAGCTCGTTTCTTTGTCTTATGCGCAGTGATAGTAGTGATGAGTGTTCGATCTTTCTCCTGATTTTATTTTGTTTCCGCCTTTTTGTCCTTGTAATTGCGCCTGCTGTAGTAAAGGGGGAAGGACTAATTGTCTGAAAAGAAATTTGCCGGGAATGCAAAATAATGTGTGCGTCGCGCCTAGAGAGTTGTTTTGTTTGCTAGGTCATAGCTCTATCGAAAAAAAAAAGTAATTTAAAATAATTGCATTAATCAGCAGAAATAATTGTAATCTATTGTCATTACTTTTTGGTACATGTAGTTAATAATGTAATTTATTTGCATTTCCTTGATTTTCAGCAAAGTAATTATTATTGTAATTCCTTTTCACATTTAATTTTGATGTTAGCATGATGTGTTGCATGCTAACATGGGGCGTATGCCGTAGTACTTGCCGCTCAACTTAAATAGGCCGATCGGGCTCACCGGATGAAAGCTTAGTTGCGCAAGAGGGCTCTCCTGTGCCGCTCTGGTTCTGTGCTTGCTGCTGTTCTTGCTTGACGCGTCACAAGGACGCGAGCGCAGTTCAGCTTGCGCCTAGGCCCGACGTGGGCCAATTTGTGTGTATGTCGCGCCTGTCTGCTGAGGCCACCCCTGAAGAAGGAAGGGATGACGCAGACACGTTGTACTTGTCGTTATTAGTGTCACCGAGGTAGTTTGAAGGCATCCATTGGTTTGCCAGATGAAGTATCGGCTGGGCAAGATATTTTAAGTTTAGAAGTCATAGGTACGAATGCTGATACGCCGCGTGGCCTGTGGCAGGCTTTGCAATGGTCGTCGCGACGCGCGCTATGAGTATTTTGTGCGTCGTTCTTGGAAGTCTACCTCTTGTTCGAGGCACGTGAGATCTCGCTGCTGTTTTGCCGCAGGCGCTTTTATTTATCGAGATTACCTCAGGCAAGAGGAGGCGTTGCTGTCTGTTCTATGCCTGCAGAGTACTTGAGCCGACATGGCCATGCATTGGACTTATTGGACTGCTTTTTAGGGGAAACGAAGATTTGTGTGCAAAAATTGTGCCACAGTACGCTTGTTGTAATCGTCTCTGAACAACGTGAATGAAAAGTGCGTTTTTTTCCTACACTGAAGAGCATCTAAGGGTTTGCGAACAAATTGCTGTCTGACGTACAGACCACCTGTTGTCGCAGTGCACGTCGCCACGCTAGAACGCTTTTTCCAGATTAATGGCCGCCCTTCAGCGCAGCATGTTCTGCGTGCAAAGAAGCAAGCATCAACAAGAATATGTACGCCCAAGGGTCCTTTGTCGAGTCCGTCCGGTACGCCGCCCTGCCGGGGTCATAAGCCAAGGTATACACTGAACCCTAAAGAAGTAAACGTAAAGAAGCCATGCAATCATAAAGTTGCCAGTGGCCCGTCGACCTTGGGGAGGGGAGCCTTCTGCCCGCCAGACGTGGGTCGAATGGTCGATTACTCTGTCTACTTCCGGTTTGCTGCCGTAGCAGCTGTTGGATGCGAAGATCCGCGTCTTGAATTGGCGGCAGAGGGCGGAAGAAAGATTCGACGATGTGGGAAAACGCGTATAAAACCATCTGGGTTTGGATCCAGCGACGAGGCTGCGGGAAGTTTTTTCGGCTGGCTTCGAGAAGCGTGAGCAGAGACCGACACATCATCTCGCGTATTTCTTGGTAACTATAGCAATTAAGGGGATGCTAAACCAGCAAAGATGACCGAACAGATAGCTTGGTTTCATCATCAGTATGATCGAGTCTTATGAGGTAAGCATTCGAGGTAGCGCTGACAATAGTAAAAGAAGGCGGGCAACTTCGCATGCCTCCATGAAGTAAAACTACGACCAACCATTGGAAACCTGCGCAAGCTATACGGCGCAAAAATTGTTATACTGGGCTAGAAGTCGCTGCCATCAAGCGCTTGAGACGTTGTGAGCGCAAGGCTACATCTTTAACGAGCGTAGGCGAGCCGGCGTCGTTCAATTAGCTGGGCGCGCCCGACATAAAGCGCAACTTTCACGTCTATAAGGTGAAGCAGGTGGCATGGAATAGCACTGCTGGTGCACCAAAAAGTGCTTGTTTCTCGCGCCAGGCCGTTGATTCGGGGCTGCGATCGACGGGAGAAACTTGAGCGCTGGAGCATGCACGCAAGAATCAGGAGCAGTCTGGCGCAGGCTGGCTAGTAAACTGTTTTTTCTTTTTTTTTTTTTTTTTTTTTTTTTTTTTTTGTATCTAAGCTACACGGAGTCAGTGAAGTAAATCTTATTGCTAGTCCGCGCTTGTCTGTCACTCTTGTTAGCTGTGCGCAGTTACTCAATACATGGAAGAACAATTGAAACGAACAGGAGACATCTAGGAGGGTAGCCTATACGTCTTGGAGCGCCACCACTGGAGCGAACGGCGCTAGGGTCGACCTAGGGAAGCAAGGGGGATCACTTGACTCCTCTTACTGCTGCTGAAGCAGACGCTTGATTGAATTTGTGCTTTTTAAAAGCTAATAGTCGTGCTTAATTATGTAGTTTGGGTTGATATTAGAGTGCCAGCTTTACACTTATTGATCTTGTATCGTGACTGAGGCTGCTAAAGTTTATTTAAGCTATTGCTACGGTCCATTACTGCTCTGTACCAGGACGTAAGCGAGGGAACCCGGCGGAAGCTCCCATTCCTACACAAAACATAAGCTCACAGAACGTTCCTTAATCAAAATTTGAATGAGCAAATCAGCGAGTGATCATTATCATGATGTGTGCGGCAGACATTTCAGCGAGCGAGATTTCGTCCATAGAGTTGGCGCTTAGAGTTCGGTGAGCGGCAGAAGAGACGGCGCGCGCGTTTTAATTTGAGCTTATCACTTGTGAAACTAACAATACTATTACTGGAAGGGTGGAAAAGATGCTGGCTTCTTCATGGAGCAGTACCCTCCCAAAGAAAAGAAAGGAGGGATCGTGTAGAGGACAGAATGTCTCATATTGTTCTAAATGAACGCGTTGACACGGAAGTTTCAGTGAAATGAACTAACTAGAAGATTCTGCGGCAGCGGTATATGCATGGTGAGTTGTCTCAGGCAGCCTCTCCAGTACTGTAAAAATTTCAAATGACAAGAGTCCGTGAATAAACGAAAGATAGAGCATTGTACGCATGTTGTGGTGAGCTGATCGAAATATGCGTGTGTATATTATATATATATATATATATCATCACCAGCCTGACTATATTGACTCCTGCGAACTTCTTAACCTCATCCGCCCACCTAACTTTCTGTCGCCCCCTATATATAAATATAATCGGGAAAGTTGTGTGACATGGCAGTAGTCAGTGAGCAAGAATTCGCTACGTGGAACTCACGTCTTCACACTTGCTAAAAAAATAATCGATGTCATCCCCACAGTCAAACTTGGTGGCGGTTAGTGGTTTGTGGGGTTTAAAGTCCCAAAGCGACTCAGGCTATGAGAGACGCCGTAGTGGATGACTCTGCAAATTGCGACCACCTGGGGTTATTTAACGTGCACTGACATCGCACAGCACACGAGCGCCTTGCTTTTCGCTTGCACCGAAAGGCGGCCGCCGAGGCCGGGATTCGATCCCGCGTCCTTGGGCGCAGTAGTCTAGCTCCATAACCACTGCGCCACCCCGGTGGGGTCACACAGTCAAACTTGTTTGCTCTACTAAGTTCAAGGGAGCAGGGGAAAGGTGCCGCTTCCGCCGGCCCTATGCGAAGACGCTCAGCATCTGTCAGGCTCCTGACAGTCCTCTGCTCCTGCAGAGGAATCCCATTACCTCTGACTGGTTGTGTGGTAGCTTCAGCTGTTTTTTTTTTTTTTTCTTCATAGCGGCAGAAATGCTGCAGCCGGTTCGCGTCGTCGTAGCAGTAAAGCTCGCCGACTACGATAACTCTTGATTTGGGGAAGTGGTTTTTTGCTGAATGAATGAGTCTCATACTTCAAAATAAGCTTATAGAGGCCCAGAGGGAGGTGTATATTAAATAAATTAATGAACGTGATGCTAACGCGCAACTGAAATGCCTAGGAAAGCATCCCAGAGCAGCAGTTCAACGTGCGTTATTCCACTTACTTCGTTAAGCGGGCTCTTCCGAGAGGTGCCGCCACGGTATGTCCTCGCGCCCAGTTTCGGCTCCGGGGCATTGGATCTCGATTCATACGCCCGACATCTACAGGCCACGCAAGCCCTTTGGTACGGCTTTGTGTAAGCGGGGCTTTTTATTTATTTCAGGTTGTGTTTGTGGTAGTTTTATGACTGTATGCTAATGAGTAGGTGTGAGATCAGAAAGGTGCGCATTCAGGGATTAGATTGGTTTGGTTTGCTTAGTTTGTGGGGTTAACATCCCAAAGCGACCCAGGCTATGAGAGACGCCGTAGTGGGGGGCTCCGGAAATTTCGACCACCTGAGGTTCTTTAACGTGCACTGACATCGCACAGCACACGGGCGCCTTGCTTTTCGCCTCCGTCGAAAAGTGGCCGCCGAGGCCGGGTTCGAATCGGCGTCTTTGGGTCGTGCAGTCGAGGATCGAGCGCCCTAACTACTGAGCCACCGCGGCGAGCTGATTAGTGATCGAGTATAGGCTTATAGCAAACTGCAAGTGCAGTATGCGAAAAAGAATCCTCAAAGCGAGTCGTGTACAGAAGCCGTTAGGCACCTTTAGGATACCGTATGACGTATTTGATCCTACGCTACGCTACCGCAGTACCGCGAGTCCACCAATAACGCAAGCGCTGATTGGTCCTGAAGCACGGCAGGTCGTCTCGAAGGCGCCAGCTGCCCATCAACTCCGGGCGCGCCTGTCACGTCCGCACACATCAGCCCGTGCGCACTGGCGATGGGCAGGCTCAGAATCCTCCGGTAAAGATAACGTATACACGGTATGTTAAAGGTGTCTTTTAACACTTCCGTATCATGCCGTTAAAGGCCGAGCTTAAGTGACCCCCCAATTGTCTATCTGCCACATTTGTCCAAAATTGTTTTCATAACATATTTCGTGCGCGCTGTGGGCGCCTACCTGTCTCACGCTGTTCCCGCTTTCCCGTGAGCAGCGCAGTTTCGTTTGCTTCGCATATGACAGAGCACGCATAATAACAATAATTGGTTCACATGAAGGGAAAGGCGCAGTATCTGTCACACTTGCTCTGTAGACACCTGAACCGCGCCGTAAGGGAAGGGGGAAGGTGGGAGTGAAAGTGGAAAGAGAGAAAGGGGAGCCGTAGTGGAGAGCTACGGTGTAATTTCGACCACCTGGGGATCTTAACTGAGCTGACATCGCACAGCACACGGACGCCTCTGCGTTTCGTCTCCATCGACCGCAGCCGCCGAGGTCGGGATCGAGCCCGAGAACTCGGCACAATGCCTGGCGGGTTTCGGGTAGGCGACTAACCTTCCAAGCACCCTACTTCTGTTGTTCTCTTCTCTCTTGCTCTCTCGTTCAAAATAGGCGTTTGAGCCAGGGCATAAAAACAGACCAGATCGAAAAACGGGGACAAAAGAACACAGAACAAAATGACGTGCGCTGTACGATCGTTTTGTGTTCCTTTGTCCCCATTTTTTCACTGTCTTTTATGTGCTTGCTATCGCGTGTTTGCGCAGTTTTGACCTCTGGGGTCAAAGGGCAATTATCGCGACTTTATGTACAGTCTAGTCTCAAGTACTGTACTCCATTTGGTTGCTTCAGCCATGTCATACGGGCATCACATTCGGGCGCGCGTGCTCAAACAAGCAAAGCGAGGAGGTTTGGTTTGGTTTGGTTTGGTTTGTGGGGTTTAACGTCCCAAAGCGACTCAGGCTATGAGACACGCCGTATTGGAGGACTGCGGAAATTTCGACCCCCTGGGTTCTTTAACGTGCACTGAATTCGCACAGCACACGGGCGCCTTGCTTTTCGCCTCCATCGAAACGCGGCCGCCGAGGCCAGGATTCGATCCCTCACCCTTGGGAACAGTAGTCGAGCGCCGTAACCACTGCGACACCCCAGCGGGGCAGAAAGCGAGGAGGAGAGCTGAATTCGCATGTGTACCCTCTGATGGCAATTGCATAAAAACATTTTATGTCCGTCGTTCATTGTATCCGTAGCTGGTCTAATGCGAGTAGAAAAAGTCTCAGCGAGCCCCTCTGTTTCGGTACAGCGATTGGTCCGATTCATTTCGCCGTCGGACAACCACAAGCAGCCCGCCTTGTGCAGCAGGAGGCCACATAGGGTTATTTGTTTTCGGGTTTTATATTTTTTTCAAATTCGAGGGGTAAATATCGGACGTTATTTTTCGACTTGATAATAGAGGAGATCGGGAGAGGAGACCGGTATCGCTAAAGAGGAAAGTATATAACAGTTGCATCTTACCTGTACTCACCTATGGGGCTGAAACGTGGGGGCTAACCAAGAAAGTTCTACTTAAGTTGAGGACAACCCAGAGGGCTATGGAACGAAAAATGGTAGGGGTAACATTAAGAGATAGGAAGCGTGCAGAGTGGGTCAGAGAAATAACTCAGGTTACCGACATTCTAGTGGAAATTAAGAAGAATAAATGGGCATGGGCAGGACATGTAGGGCGAAGAGAGGATAACCGATGGTCGCTTAGGGTAACAAACTAGATTCCAAGGGAAGGAAAGCGTAGCAGGGGGCGGCAGAAAGTTAGGTGGGCGGATGAGGTTAAGAAGTTCGCAGGGGTCAAGTGGATGCAGCTATAGCCCCGAACTGGGTTAATTGGAGAAATATGGGAGAGGCCTTCGCCCTGCAGTGGGTATAGTCAGGCTGATGATGATGATGATGATTATAGGAGAAATCGGGTTTTTCGTGGAAACACTCCGAAATTCGGGTTTTGTCGGGTTAAATTAACAAACTAATAGCATATTCGATTTCTCCTAACCGGTGGTTAACGATTAGGGTTATGTTCCGGGTTGCTGTCAAAAAAGTATTTCATAATTCGGTGCCTCTGTCGTAATTATTACTCTTAGTGGGATGCAACGGTCAGTTTTTGGTCAAGAAACTTTTTAATCACGTGAGCTAGTCATCGACGTTTTACACGCCCTTATTATACATAATCATCTGCAGGCGCAACATTTCGGTTTCCATCCGTGACCTGTCTGATCTCTGGAGGTATTTTAGCTGAAAGAACGTTCGCTCCACGTCACAGCTTCCATTAGCTCGACACAATGATGTCAACGCTGCATTTGCTAGTCTAAAGTAGCACGTCTTTGTAATAGGCCATCAGTTCAACACTTCCATTTGTGGGGCTTGCATCCAAAAAGTACTGTTTAAACTCCCCTCGAAGCGAGGGGAGTTTAAACCCTTCACTGAAATAGAGAGAGGTCGGTAGTCATCAGACTGAATCAGCAGCTGCTTCTGGAATGGATCGAGTAAAAGGCACCCAGTTTGCACATCGTCAACTGTTTTTCTTCTTTGTCTGAGACATTCAGTTTCAGAGCGCAGCCCCATTTTGTGGATATTTTCGCGCAAAACCCTTCACAACAAGTTTTACTAATGTGGTACTGTTCTTAAGTAACATACAGAACGCCTTTTGCTCGATCGCTTTTACCGATCATGCATTGTGGAAAACTCGTTGACAGTTATCAATAGCTTGACGTTTACGAGGTGATCGAAGCTTGGCATCAGAAGTTTTCCGCTTTCAAGCGTTTTTTGGACAAGTTGCTCGAGTGCATCTCTCATTAAGACTGCCTTCGCTAAAAAAACCTCTTTATCAGAAAGCATCGTTCGAATGGCTTCTGCATTGGGGCTCTTTATCAGAAAGCATCGTTCGAATGGCTTCTGCATTGGGGCTCTTTATCAGAAAGCATCGTTCGAATGGCTTCTGCATTGGGGCTGAGCTTTCAAAAAGTTTCGTGGGCACAGTTGTTCCAGAAACCGGGAAAAACATTTTTGGGGTGCAGAAACCGGGTGAAATCGAGTTTTACCCGAAAACGAACAACACTACATATATAACCCTTTTTACCGAAGCGGTGGCCTTGTGCTGCAGCATCCGCCTCGCATTCTGGAGGTACCAGGTTCGATCCCCGGTGCCGCCGGGTACCAACCGGTCTTTCAATAGATACATGATTTCTCACAGCCTGGTGCTTGACTCTTCTGGGGTGAAACGTTTGGGTCGGTTCTGAGATCCTAAAAGGAATGCCACGGGTACAAGACGATATCGCTGTAGAAACTGCTTTAACACAATATCATTGTGCTCTTTTTTCTTTTTCTCAGCTCTAAAAAGGTGACTGATACCGAGGAAACTGACACCAGATAAAAGCGGTGCTTTTACGGAATTTCTGCAGCGTCATCCCTCAGTCGAATCAGACACAACGTAGGAAATCCAGCAAATCAGAGCAAATTAACCAAAAAGAAAGTCGCTTATTGCTCCGATCATTTGGGTCTTTGTTGTACTGTTTGCTTGCATTGTTTTTGTTAAGTGGCGTCTTATCATATTTCGTGTGTGTGTGTGTGTGTGTGTGTGTGTGTGTGTGTGTGTGTG
>JAJIZL010021126.1:142366-165462 GCA_023969395.1 Amblyomma maculatum | reverse complement strand
TGTGTGTGTGTGTGTGTGTGTGTGTGTGTGTGTGTGTGTGTGTAATAGTTAGATCTACAGTGATGGTTTGGTTTGCGGGGTTTAATGTCCCTAAGCGACTCAGGCTATGAGAGATGCCGTAGTTTCGACCGCCTGGGGCTCTTTGACGTGCACTGACATCGCACAGCATACTTTTTGCTTCTATCGGAAAGCGGCCACCGTGGCCAGATTCGATCTCGTATCCTTGAGCAATGAAGTCGAGCACCCTAACCACTGACTGCACCACCGCGGTGGGGGCGACCCCTGATGTCTTCTGCTTGCTGACTAGGCTTCGCGTGACGGCTTCCTGCTGGCTCTCTGTGTGGCTGGTGTGCATGGGATGCAAGCAGCAATCTTTTAAAATTGCTCCGGGAGTGACTACAGGAGTTTAGTGGCATCACATTTAAAAGCAGTCTGCGACTGCATGGCTTCGTGGGAACGCATTTCTGCGGATAACTTCGTAAAATTTGAAACAAGATGCGTGTCCACGCTGAAGACTTTTCAACCTGCAGTATAACATGCATTCCAATTGAAAATTGATTCAAAGAATGTTATCAGGCAGTTAACTGGGGGCGAAAGGCTCAATACTGCTACAGTGTTTCAAAAAACTTTTTTCCCCCAACAAAATGAGTTTTCTCGAACTGCACACCAGCTCGTGTAAGAACACGCAGAACACCAAGGATCAGTATTAACCAAAGATAAATATATTTTGACCGGTTTGTTGGATAGTTCTTTATATCGTATTCAGTCAGTATGGAAGAATGTGTAACTGCACCGTTGTCCGTTTCATGGCACTCAAAGTTAGTGGCGTAGTTTTGTCCCGCAATCCCACAACGGATTCCATTGCGATATCACGTTTTAGTCACTATCCGGAAATTGCAGCTTTGACTGGAGTGGGAATTGCAAGTTTCCCCGAAGCGCTGACAGTAATGACCGTTCGTAAAGGACTATAGACACCAAATTTTGGTGGCGTTTTTCTTCTTGTTAATGAAGCGTAAGTCATCCGCGTATATCGATCCGCTTGCAGTTTTCGCCTACGACCGCCAAATAATTTATAAATAAATTTTCTTTTCTCACCAATTTCGGTTTCGACAGCCGAGAGATGGCTGTGACGTCACAATCATGTCTTAATGCGCGGCACAAAAAAAAAAAAACAGTGATATAATCGCTCATTCTTTAATCGTAGTGCTTCCTGTTCTTGAGGCAGGCTGGCTTCATCATTGTAGTAAATTTCATATGACACCGCAATGATTATATCGCTGTATTTTCATCCCTCGCGTGACCTAGACTTGACTGTGACGTCACAGTCATCGATGGGCTGTTTAAACCGAAACCGTAAACATACGAGAAAGGAAATTCGATTATAAATTGTTCAGCAGTCGTAGGCGAATGTGACGTGGTGATCCGTGTACAGTAATGTCCTAGGCATCATTGCAAATGATAAAATAAAATACGAACCCAAAAGTTAGGTGTCTATAGTCCTTTAATGGGCCCCACGGTAACGCTAAAGTTAGGAGAATGAGGAAGAGTAGCTCACTGAACGCAACCTGGACGATACCGCGCACCTGAATGCGATTGCATGTGTGAGTCTTAGAGTGGATTTTATGCAAGATTTTAACGCTTTGCTGAGTTTATCGTTCTGTGCTCTTACACTGCAAGCGCAAGCAATATAAATCTCCAGCATTTGTACCATGATGGCACATAAATTGGATTGAATTGAAATAATGAATTAGTCACTGCATCGATGCGCTCATCATGCTGCCAGTGTAAAGGGAGTTGAGCCGCCTCCTTTTTGGACGTATCCGCTACTCTATGCATTTCGTGAAAATTCCCGTCGTTCCACAAGTTCCTCTGCTTGAATATTCGTGCTTGCCGAGAGCAGTCATGGCTTCCTGATGTTGCTTATAATAGCGCATCTGTATATTGCCAGCGGGAACATCCAAAAACCTCTTTCAGGTGGTCGTGCGTATCGTGTGTGTAGGACAAATATAGCCCCATTCTGGGACACGCGTCTCATGCCTTTGTTTCTTGCGAAATGGCAGGAACGGCAAAACGCAGTCGTGCGATCGCCCACAGCACGCCAGAGAAGCGGCCGGCGGCATTCACGAGCAGGGCCTACTGATAATTGCCATCCGACGCGGAGCGCAACCATTATGAAAACTGGCGGGGAAGGGGCCTACGCCGGAAGGCAGCACGAAAGGGGTATGCACCACTTGCAGTAGGCAACCCTGAGACACGAGCTGGAGCTTTTTAAAAAGAAAAGGAAGACCAGGGGGTGCGCCGCACACGGCGTCGGCGACGGCGGTGCATTCGGCCAGCGGGCCGGCAGAACTTGTTTGGACCGCCGAGAACGGACGTTGCCCCATGCTTAGAGAGGGGTGTCTATGAACGGCGTACGCGCCAGTGTGCGCGCGGCCACTGCTCGCACCGCAGTTGTTGACCGCGAAGCTCGGTGGCGGCAGTGGCCGCGAACCCAACGGTCGCCGGCGGCGGGAGAAGAATCGTGGCTGTGTTGAGGACTCCCCTCCGCCACTCCGTAGGCTTCGTTGACTAGGGTGCGCGCTCGCCTTGACCCGATGGCGCGCGCAATCTCGGAGAGCAACATATCTCTGCCGGGAGCATGACGGGAGGGAGCCGTTGTCGTTAGTTGTCGCTGGCGTTCGCGTCCTTCCTAATGTTCACGGACTGCCCGCGCACGCGTTCTCGGCGGGGCGTCGACGCCTTTCGGGCAGAATGATGGAAGGCGGCGCCTCCTTTCTGGCGGAATGCTGGAAAGCGTCGGCGCCTTTCTGGCGTATTCTTGGAAAGCGTCGATGCCTTTGTGGCGCGGTCTTCAAAACAGCGCGTTGGTAGTGCAACCCAGAGTGTCGCCGTTGACGAATAAACTCGCTCGAAAAAAGTTGAGGGCGCGCTGTCTAGTGACAATGTCTTCGGGTGTGGTCAACAGAAGTCTATGCCGTGTGTAGTACACTGCGGGTGCTCTTGGAAGTATCGGGCGTCACCGGCAGTGGGTTTCGTTAGTCATGGTAAAGTCGATGGCCCGTCAGTGGCTTCAAGTTCGAGGTTTCAATTTGCTATATATCTTTCGTGAGTAAAAAAAGAAAAAAGAAATGTCGCCGCTGATAAGACCCGTATTTTGGCTCGATAACTACCAGCACTGCGTGATACGCATTTCGCTTTAAGAAATAAAACAAGCCGGAATTACAATTGGGCATGCTGGTTACAGGCACATTTAACCAATAGCATCCAATTGTTTTTACTTATGTGTTGACGTGAGTGTCTCGGGGATCTGTCCCAGTCGAAAAACATTACAGAAAATTTTCTGATGTTACGACAGAATTTCTGTGCGGTTTTTGACGGAAAACCTGTTGTGACAACAGAACATTCTGTAGTAACATCAGAAATTTCTGTAGTTAGAACAGAAAAGTGCTACAGAACTACAGACAACAGAAATATACGACAGAAAACCTACAGAACTACAGAAAAGTACTACAGAACTACAGAAAAATCTGATGGTTACGACAGAACTACAGGATATTTTGTCGTATTTTTGACACAGCTCTGTAGTTTTTTCGACTGGGCAGGTGATTTATTATTTTTAATTTATATTGATAACATTGCCGAAAACGTCGGTGCAAGTGTGAGATCGTGATATTGTTTGCCGACCACTGTGTCTTGTGCAGTGTTAAAGGCATTGCTTCGCAACAAACCGTGTTGAACGAAAACGTTTGTAAATTTGCGGACTGGTGGGAAGAGAGCGTATAAAGATTATTTTTCGGGATGCCTCATCTACGTCGATAACAACAAAGAAAACGTCACTGAGTTAAAATTATCACATAAAGAACTATTTTATCACTTCTGTTTCGGCTGTCCAGACTTTAGGGATTGAACACCCATATTAACATTGGTACGAAGGCATTTAAAAAAGTTTGTTGTCTTCGTCTAAAGTTAAAAGATGCAACTCCTGGCGTCAAGCATGTAGCATACCGCTATCTAGTCTGCCTAAATATAGTATGGAACCCGTACTATTATAATTAGGACATTGTTAAAGTTGAGCGCATCAACGACTTCCTGCTAGATTTATGTCGTCTGATTACCGTGTACCATATTCGGTCACAAAACAGCCTAAATCAGCTAAACCTGAAACCACTTAAGTAAGTCGTCAGGCCCCTAGACCAAAGTTCTTTCATATTCTGTACAGCAAATCTGGTTTGCCACGCAACACCTATATTTTAGCTGCCCCTCACGCCCATATTTTGCCAGGACCGAACTTTTCCAGAATTCTTATTTTTCCCTCACAACACATCACTGGGAGTGTTTGCCTGCATTTATTGTTGAATGGAGCAATGAAAATATGTTTGCTGAGCTCTTATTGCAAAATATGTAATTTTGTTTCCCTCTTCTGCTTGGGCAGCGATGCTGCCTGTAGTATTTGCAAATAAATAAGCAAACTAGGGGAGATTAGTGCACGCAGAGCGCTGACTTTAGTTCTGCGCTTGCAATTTTGCGCTGAATTCAATAGATGTTTGGTTTATGGGGTTTAACGTCCCAAAATGTCTCAGGCAGTAACAGACGCGCCGCGGTGAAGGATTCCGGAAATTTTGACCACCTGGGGTTCTTAAACGTGCACTGACATCGCACAGCACACATACGCCTTGCTTTTAGCCTCCATCGCAAAGCAGCAGCCGCCGCTTCCGGGATCCGATCCCGCACCCTGATTCACCTGATGGAGCGACGCATTCTCAACTAGCCCACTAGTCTTACGTCCTTCATTGCATCATCGAACCAGAGCACCCATGATCAAGTGCCTGACAATTTCGTGTGACTCGCCGCATCTGGGCGCTAACGCCGGTTCCACAGGAGTTTGACCTCCATGAAGAGCCATGCCTAGACGACAGAAATGTGGCTTGCGAATCATACGTTTCACATTTCCAACTCCTGTAATGTTTTGTGCAGTTAGGTCTCGTAAAGTTGAGTTGTTGTTGTATGCTCCAGGTGGGATTAGCCTTGCTTATTGTGCCGGCAATTGCTCCACCGTAGCGTCCCTTATGTGTTAAAACAAAAGTCCTAATATCTGTGAAATCTGCCCCACTATATGCGCACAGTATATTCTATCCCAGCAGTCACCATCTATGCACACATTCACCTACAATAAAACATAGTCCATTCCAGCTGCCACATCTATACACAAATTCACTCCCACTATAACATAGTCCACTCGAGAAGTCACCATCTACGCACACATTCACTCACATTAGAACATAGTCCATTCCACCTGTCACCATCTGCAGTCAAAATCAGCGTTCTGCAGAAATTGTAAAAGAAGGCGCGAAGCCTCCCTTCTGCATGTCTGGTTTCCGCTCGGGTAGACAATGTCCTGAAATGCACTATGAAGGGCTCCTGTCTTCTTAAAGCAAGCGAGCATCACACACCTTTCCGCGTTGTAGACAGAACATTATAATGTTCTATATCCCTGCACACACCACATATAGAACATAGCGGACACGATGACATGCCCGTCTTATGCATCCAGGCAGGAGTACGAGCAAAGCCCGTGCGAATTCGATCTAGTAGAGTTCTTCTCAGTCCCTTGGTCACACATGGCTTGTGGGGCGCACTCCACAGGGTACTAAAATGGTCTTCTAACGCGTATTATATCGTAAGTATTCCGGTAGTAGTGCAACTCATACCTGTAAGTCGATACTTTGCAAATGTTGTCCTAAGAATAACGCCATCGAGGAACACTTATTCAGGCAGCGTTACAGCATCGAGTATTCGTGACGTCAGAACTGTCGCTGAAGCACGCCGTACAAGCGTGTACTGTCGACTGCAAAAGCTTGCAAGACACGAGTCTTCTTATGTCATCAAACTTTTGCGCATACAGACAGCACAATATGGAAAAGAACACGAACGAACATCATATTGAAAACCGTCGCTATTTGCGAGTGTCCGCCAACAGAGCAGCATCGCGCTGAAGTCGTCGATATATGCTCGTATCTGCCAGCGCCTGGGAGGTTCGAGCAAGTCGACTGACTCGCTCACGCTTAAAAAAAGGAACAGTTAACACATGGCGAAAGGTAATCGTCGACGCGGCGCTGGCACGAAGGCGATAGGCTCGCTTGGCTCGATGCGATGAAAAACTCGATGCGATGAAAACCTCGATGCGATGAAAACCTCGATGCGATGAAAACTCGATCCGATGAAAAACTCGATGCGATGAAAACCTCGATGCGATGAAAACTCGATCCGATGAAAAACTCGATCGGATGAAAAACTCGATGCGATGAAAACTCGATCCGATGAAAACGGCGCAGCGCGCCGCCGCAGACACCACATCCTCTTCCACTGCGTGCTCCTTGTTGCTTCCTGTCGCCTGTGTTGGTTCTGTTCAGGGTTCACGGACAACGACGCTATTGACAGGCCGGAGCGCCCGTAGACCTTAGCCGCAAGCACAGCGGAGGAAACTGGTTGCTGCAAGCCCATGTCAAGGATGGAAGGAGGGGACATACGTATACCATCTGTTGATAGTATCACACGATTGGATCACAAGGCAGAACTAGAATATTTTTTTTTTTATATTCGGAGCATGCGACTCGCAAACTCGTGCAGCCAGTATATGTATCGCCAAATAGCAACGAGGTTACACCGTTTCACTCGGATTTCAGTCATATTACCGTCATAACCTTCCTGTCGGACCGCCTTCTGCTCGGCCACAAATGGCGTGCATGTTAAAGGCTTTATATGTATACTTGTGTTTTCGATAGGAAACGCGAGTGCAGGTGTGTCCAAAGCCTGCGCTGCCTGCGAGGGGGCTGAAGTATGGTGTGCGACACAAGTTCTTTCCTGGTGATATGATGTCAGATCTGAAGCTCTAGTTCTTTCTATTATTAGTATTAGGAGCGTCCAATAGTTCGACTGATTGATAGTTCAATGGCTTGGGCTCCAGGCTTGCCTATCTTAATGATTGAGTTCACTACACACAGTGCTCGAATTCTGCCTGAGCACATGAACCTTACGAGCACCGCATACAAGCCTACTTCGTCACCAGGAAATTAACGCAAATGAACGAGCAGTCAACGTTTGTGCACCTCATGCGGGTGGACGCGCAACCTCGCTCATCTGATGCGGCAAAGTGCGAAGTGGATTAACGTTGTCAAAAAATAGCAATACGAGCAAAAACCGGCGAAACGTTAAAACTTTCTTTTCTGTCTACCCGCTACGGTGTGCGCTTTCAAGCGTTGCTTCGATGCGTTCGCTGTTTCTCATTGCGGATGGGTTATTTCGTTTTTGTGTGTGTGACGATGCTGATGCAGGGGCAGAATAATGAGGAGAAGGAGGGAAAGCAGGGCTGCAGACCAGCAAGACGGGTCACGGGTAGAGTCTCGAATTACGGCTCTAGTTCGTGGGTTTGAGGGCGAGTTCGCGAAGGCCAGAGAAAAGTGGTGAGTCGACGGGGCGGCCGCTCGCTGCGTCGGCGACTGCGATGGTCAGTGCGGTGTGACCGCCTCTGCCACGCATCCATGACCCCGTTACATTGATCAGCACTTTCCGAGAGGAGGAAGGCCAAACGTGTCCAGCTTCAGCACTCGCGCGGTGAAGGGCCTAAAAAGCGAGACGCGGAGATGTAAACCTATCGGTGCATCATGTGTGCGGAGGAGAGAAGGGTCGACTATCGGGGAGAACCATGTAGCGCGCGCGTAGAGGTCTGTCTTGTGCGGCGAAGCGTCACAGCCCACACGAGTTGGTGCGCTTGCAAGAGGAGCAGCCATCGTTGGCGCGACTATTACGCGCGTAGATGAACAGGCCATGCCGGTAGAGCGCCGCTGCGGAATGGAAAGAAAAAAACGCGTGGCCGCGCTGACTGCTGTCTCCCCCATCTGTTCTTTTTTTCCAATATCGCTAATTGCTGGACCCTGCTTCGCCCTTGTTCTCGGTGAGTGAGTCTGTCCGTGCACTGCCGCTGGCAGGTAAACGAAAAGAAAATAATGTAGGTGGCAGTTGGATAGGAGGGGAGGCGGGGCTTCAACCCGGTGACGACTGACCTTGGTGCCCTCTTCTGGGCTGGGCCGCTGCGTAGCTATTCATGGAGATGCGAGTGCGTGACCGCAAGCCCCCGTTGTCGACTGTCGCACCCGCGGGCTCTGGCTGCTGCCTGCGCGTGCTGTTTCCAGCGAAACGATGAGTTCGGTTCGAAAGCAGCCGACGGAAGTGCAGCATAGAGCGAGCTGCCGCTGTTGCAATGTCGGCCCCTCGAAAACGAAACTATGACGTAGCTGAGCGACGTGTTCCTCTTAAGCTTGTACAGCGGCGCATGTTACGTGTGCTTGGTTATTATCGTCGCGTTATGTACTCTAAAGGTTTTCCTGTGGAGTTCAATTGTAATGTCGCGACGTGATGCGCTGTTGCTTGCTAAAGCGTGGTTAGCGGACGGCTCATTTAGTTAAAAAAAAAAAAAAAGTTTGAGATCACTGCGGCACCCGCATTGGGGGAATGAGTAAGCATTCTTTGCGGAAGAAAGAAGAGAGACGGTAGAGGACGAGGCTTCTGATTTGTGATGTCACACTATGACGGAACATCCCATGGAATTCGGGTACCATGTGACTCGCCGTGACGTCAACATTACCCCCTTGTCTATTTCGACATCTGATTAATGTAGTGGAGTTTCGTTCGAGCGTAACCCTGCTGCAAACTTCTGGTGACACGGCCTTGAAAACATACCCGGCGTCGATTGACTTGATTGGCTTTAATTAACCAATTACTCAGCATGCAGGAAATTTCCTCCCCAGCAAGATTTTTTTCATCCTCTAGTACAACCATTCGTTTTCTTATCACTCATTTCGTGCGAACGTACTCCTGCCGACAAACTTCAGGTGAAACGACATACCCGAAATCTGATTGCCTTAATAGGCTCCAATTAGTAAACAAATAACTTTCATGCACCAAATTTTTTCCTCACCGACATTTTTTCATCCTCTGTCTAGTGCAGTCATTCGTTTTCTTATCACGCGTTTTGTTCGAACGTAATCCTGCCGACAAAACTCTGGTGGCATGAACTTGAAAATATGGAACAGACGTCTGATCAAGATACGCGCAATTATGCCGCCCTCAGTTATTACGGAATGTGCACGTTGTGGAGAGGAGCACGTATTACGATGCAGCTTACCAACTTACCAGACAAGTGTCACAAACAGAGACGGGTACGGCATGCGCTTTCAGAGGCGCGTAGTGCGTTGGGGGCATCTTTTGCAAGTGTGCGGTGGCGTTGTAGTACCTTCCCGTTTTGAAAGTGTCAAAGGCAGTTGCAAGCGCCATACAAGGGCAGTAATATATGTCTGAGCTGCTTTTAATTATGGTTGGCTGTGCTCGCATTGCTTGTCATATGTAGCATCAGCGGCAAGTAATGTGATCTTGTGGGCAATTGAGCACGGTGAACTGAAGGGCAGCTGGTCATCATAAGATTAAATCAGCTATTGACTGCTAAATATTCACACACTCTGTTATATTCTTTCCTGGCTAAGTGCTTTCAACACCTTTGCATTTGCAATGTTTCTCTCTCTCTCTTTCTTCCTCTGTCTTTTCAGCATGCATCTCTCCTGTTGTTCTCTCAACGCCTTCCTGTTGCTCAACTCTTGGCTTATGCCAGCTTGACCTACTAACCTTCGATCGCTCACGAGGCATTGTGTATAATGGCTGCTAACGCAACCACCGAACCGCTCACGGTCCCACCAGACCGGACCGAGGCCAACGTAACGACTACGCCGAGCTCAACGACTATCGCCGGATCGGCTGCCAACAGCAGCGCGTCGGCAGCGACCGAGAAAAGCATGAGTCCCGACGAAGGCGGAAGTGGCTTCCTGGGTGACGCCGGTCCAGGCATGGCCATCTTTCTCGGTGCATTGGCTGTCATCTCCGTGGGGGTCATTATCGTTCTGTGCGTGTCCGTCTGCATAACGGCCTCCAAGCGGGCCAAGCGCCGCGCCCACTTCCAGAACAAGATCCGCAGCCAGTGCCCGCCCTGCCCACAGTGCAACGAGCCGTGCAAGCAGGACCCAGGCGTCTACCACGTAGACATGTGCGACGTCCACGGACCCGTGCCCCCTCCAGGACAGCCTCCTCCCACGCTGCCAGCGCCGATGCCCAGCGTCCGCGAAGAAGATGAAGAGGAAGACGTGGGCAACCCATTCTTCGTACGCAGTCGGGATCGACCGGAGAGGTCGGCTGGCGGAGACAGCGGCGTCTCCTCTCAGATCACCAGGACGCCGGATCCTTTCGCGGTGGACGGGAACCACGACGACAGGGACGGCGTGCTGGTGTCGAGGCCAAAGCTACTGCAGATGCCGGTCAGGTTGTTCAAGGACAATGCGCCCCGCGTGGACACCAAGCCGCTCTGGAGGGGAGACAGTGTTGACGACGGGGTGGTGCTTCCGGGAGCCGGTGACCTCACGGCCGAAGACGAAAGTAACGACGCCGGCATTGTGGCGGACGTGTCGGTGCAGGCGACGACCAGAGGACGAGTGAACAATGCCTTCTTAAAGGAAATCCCATGAAGTGCCGACCGTAGACGTATCGACGCCAAATGGTAATGGGTCAATGAGAACTCGCACTTTCCTTTTGAACATCTGCCAACCTTATAAAACAAAAGTCGCTAACCTTAACGAGGCTTTGTGCACGCTGGAATGTTTGCTTTGCGCGGTGTGTTTGCATGCCGCTTACTCTTTCTCCTTTTACCTCTTTCTCAGTTAGCGCTGCTTTTTATTTTCGGCACGCGGCTTTGTTCTCTGCAGTTGCTCTGTTTATATGCTGTCGACATAATATATAAGCGTGCTTGGTAATCACACTTGAATTTATGCGAATTGTGCACAAAAAGTCATCGCCGCGCCCCAGTTTCGGCTCGGGTGTTTTCGAGAGTTGTCGGGAGTCATCGGAACGTGGCAGGAAATATGGATGCTTGTAGTCGGTCGATAATGTATGGGAAGAGTAATGGGTGTAAAAGTTAGAAAGAAAAGTGCTGAGTCCTTGCGTCCTAGTCCGTCGTAGCTAAAAATTGGTGGTGAGTCGTCGCGTCGTAGTAGACCGTCATAACCAAACAACAACAAAAAGTTGAAGTCTACTCTCGCACAACTTTTGGTAGTTGTTCAGCTAAAACTACAGAACCGAAACGCATCAGCTCACTGCGCAATAGAATTAGTCCCATTAAAAATAGCGCGGATTGTGCTCTAGAATGTAATACCCTTAGTATTACATCAAGATTATATAACTACAATACAACCCAGTGCAGGGTTAGTGCGGTACATAATAAAATCTGTCTGGAACACCACAAAGTGCACTTCGGCTGTTTTTGCTGCGTCTATCCGCCGGTTTCTGTGCTCTTAATTTCGCAACGCGTTTGTTCCTACAATGCACGTAGTGCAGGATAATCGTTAACCGCGAGTTTGCGTTTACTTGGGACTTCAGTGATGTAAAGAAGCACATTTGTGTTTTGTTGGCGGCTCTAAAACTGTAATTTCAAAGCGGAGCTGAAGCTGAAACCGTAACTCAGGCCAGATACGCCTGGCAGGTATGCCTGTTCTGCCCAAGACGAGTGCAGAGCGGAACCGCCTTCCGCACTCCATCACATCAATTGAAGGCACACTGTCATTTAAGTCTGCCCCCATTTGTAAACATTATAATAATAATAACTTTATTTCACCACCACAAAGTACATGGTGGCAGGATGCCTACAATAAAAGCTGCCTCTTGGGCAGCTTGACAAGGCCACAGGCACCCAGCCGTTTACTTTGGCAGCAAAAGTAGTACATCATATTTATAAAACGACAATCACAGAAAACTACATAAGCACATGACAAGTATTCGTCACAAAAACAAAAATAAAACCACATACATAATTATTCACATGCAAAATAAAATCACCATGTAGAGTTTTTACTTTCATAATGGAGTGTCGTTCAGTAGGAAATATTCCAGCAGTTTTTTGTATGAGGTATATTCTAGTGGGATATTATTGAAATGAAGGGAATTGAGGAGACGTGGCAGCGTATTTTCCAATGTTTCTTTTCCAGTGTTCCTTTCTTCCTTATTACGTGGCTGTGTAGTAATTTTTTTTTTCCTGATTGTGGCATGCATTTCACCGCTCGACTTGTGTTCTTTTATTGTATTTTTCATTCGTGCACATTGTTTCAATCTGTTTTTATTATAATCCCCCCCCCCCCCCCCCCTCTATTTTGTAATGCCCGCAGACCCTGAGGGTAATGTAATAAACAAATAAAAAATAACACCGTGATGAACTCTCTTGTAGCATTGGTTGCATATGCACAAAAATGTTGTCCAGGAGTGTAGTCATAGTGCCGTAGTCCGTCGGGCTAAAAGTGATGAGTCATAGTCGTAGCTAGAATAGTAGAACGATCGCACGCATGCAGAGTCAATTCTCTTAAGGCGAAGGTTAATCGTCGTACTAATTTGTTTTTAGCCCCGTTGTGTGAGCCGTGCGCTGTAATATATGATGTTGGGATCTCGTGCTTCCAGAAGTATTGCTCGTTTCAATACCGCGACGACTCTCTTAACGTGACAGCCCCACTCAGGCGCCATTACTTCACAGCTTTCTCACGCCGTCGTAAACCCTCTATAGGTCTACAACCCTCGACCTGTGGTCTTCAAACACAAGCGTGCTTAGAGCCTCGTTAGCCTAGTAGGCCAACCTGAATCTCGATTCCTAATCAGCTGCAACCTAATTGCGCAGGTTCCCATTATCAGCACCTGCTATATTTCCTGCATGGCGGCGCTGCACCCCTCCATAGTCCGGCTGCAGGACTATGCGACATGCGTAGATGAGGAAGTCCTTATTTTTCCATCCACTTGTTTATTCTTAAAAAGGCTCTCAACGTTTTTCAGTTGAGAACCGCGCAATGCGTGTTTTTATGGGACAACTCGGCGAGCTAGAGAAGCTGTTCAGGGTCCGTTATAAACGCATCGAATGCAGTTTTGTAACAGGTTGTGCCGTCATTTTTTGTTTTTCTGTGCAGATTCGCATTCTTCCCGTTGACCACATCCGCAGCAGCTGCCATGATTTTCGGGATAATCCTGGGCATTGTACTATTCGTCGCCATCAGCATCACGCTCATCGGGCTGTACGTGGCGTTCAAGCGCTTCTGTTCCGACCCCAAGGACTACGGTATGATCAACGCCAACTCCACCATTAAGCACGGCCGCCTCTACCCGGTGCTCAACTACAAGGACTGCGACGATGACGGACCCGGTGGGTCCGGTTCGACCACGCAGTGTCTGGACAACCACGACCTGGATGTGCCGGAAATCAAGGTGCCCGGAAGTCCCGGCGCCGACCACCACGAAGATTTGAGCTGCATGCCGCTGACGGCGGATAAGGAGCCGGACTACGCCACACCCGTGAGTCTGACCAAGCCGTATGGCGCTCCGCCGGCTTCGTCGACAGCTTCGCAGGACCACCATTCTGAGACCGCCGCGGCCACGTCTTCGTCGTGGAAGCCGCCTGAGGAGCACGACGCCGTGAGCCACGTAAACGAGGGTTTCCACGGAGGTCCACCGGAGTCTTCCAGTGGCAGCGTAGGTGCCGGTTTCGGAGCCCGCGCTGCTGTTCACGACGCGGACGCTGATGTGGAAGAGTGAATTGATCGAACAAAAGACTAGTGGGGACATGACAGCGGGTGCGGATGAAGAGGCTGTTCAGGTTTGTGCGCGACGACCTTGAGAAGATGCCGATTCGCCCAGGTAGGAGCTGGAGTGAAGGCCTGATTTGGCCATCATAGAAGAGGGGGGTGGGGGTCCTTTCTTGTCCTTTCTTCCTTCAGTGTGCTCGTCTTTTTTGCGCTTTAGTTTCCACTATGAATATTTACCAACATGCCCAACTTTTTGACCATAAGATATATAGCCTTCTAAGACGCTGTTTGCTGCAAAAGTACTCGGACGGTTATGTCACCCGGCCGTGTTGGATCCTTGGCAGCTTCAAAGCTTTGCTGCTTTTTCCTGTAAAACCGCTGCCCTCAGCTGTTCATCGGCAAGAATAGCCCTTGATCCCAGCACTGAGTCCGCCTGAAATAGTGATGCTGTACTACAGGAATCTTACATATGGTGCTATACTCATTAATCATGTACTATCGCCGTGTGTCTCCTGACTACCGATTGAGGTGCGCGAACATTTGATGCCGAACTACTGCCAGAGTGACGGTCGTCCATGAAACTACATTAATTTTCTTTTCATTGGAACTGTAATAATAACGTTGCTGTCACCAGACGCGTATCACCAACATAAATAGTGCTCCATATCACCCGAGCTTTCGAACCTGATTAACCGCATTGTGCCTGAGAGAGATCAGTGTAAATCAACCTTGGTATTTTCGCCGATCGATATGGTTAGAAAATGCTCCAAATCTAGCATGACAGGGTTCTCGACAGTGCGATGTGAAAACCCATCGAGAGTATTGTTTATCACATCTATTGTAGTCACACTGTTCAGCGCAATGACGCGATCTGCCCCGCCAGCAACCCCCGATATTTATAATCTAGAGCGCGTTACGTTTCCTTGCGGCTCTTCCGGTCACTTTTGCAGCACATTACGCCATTATTTGTGCATGTTCGTTTCCTCTTTACTCTTTGCAACTATTTCCGCCTACGCCTTTCGACTTGCTTGCTTATCTCTATTTTACTTTTGTTTTTTTCGTGCGTCCGGATAGCCGGCACAGGGATACACATCAAACGCAAAATATGTATATATTAAATACATGTGTGTGCTGTCCTTATGAAGTGTCTGTTTGTACGATACATGCGCCAACCACAGCAGCTGATTAAACTCAATGCATGCACCATACCGATTTCCCACTGTTAATCTTTTGATGAGCAGCGGTAAGAAAGCTAGTAAATGGAGAAGTTTCCTTTAAATCCCGTTGCCACTTGCTTGGCGTGGAGGCCACTCAATTTTGCTTCCAGGTGCGTTGTGTGTTCTTGTTTTTCATGTCGTTAGTTGTCCTGTGCTAAGTGAATTGCGTGTTATATTTTTTACCCTGTATACTTTAATCGTTGAGGTCATGTAATCTGCAATCTCGCAAAGGTCTTCAATATGTCAGGATCGTTTTCCATACGCCTGTTACACGATCGTCTAACTTGTCCATCTTTCTTTTTCCTTTTTTTCTCGTGCGCCCGTTAACCCGACATGATGGGTAGAACATACGAGAGAGTGTATATATATGAAATACATGTGTTTGCGTGTGCTGTCCTTATGCAGTGTCTGTACGATACATGCGCCAGCCACAGCAGCGGATTAAACTCAATGCGACATATATCATGCGCCATACCTGTTTCCCACTGGAAGCAACCATAAGGAAGCTAATAAATGGAGAAGTTTCCCTTAAATCCCGTTGCTACGTGCTTGGCGTGGAGGCCACTCAATTTTGCTTCTAGGTGCGTTGTGTGTTCTTGTTTCGCATGTAGAACGTTAGTTGTCCTATGCTAAATGAATTTCGTGTGAGATTCTTTACCTCGTAACTTAATCGTTGAGATCATGCGAACTGCAATCTCGCGAAGGTCCACAGTATGTCAGAATCGTTTTTCCATGATCGTCTAACTTGCTCACCTTTCTTTTTCCTTTTTTTTTTCGTGCGCCCGGTTACCCGGCACGATGGGAAGAGCATACGAGAGACTGTATATATATGAAATACATGTGTGTGCTGTCTTTGTGCAGTGTTTGTTTGTGCGATACATGCGTCAACCACAGCAACCGATTAAACTCAATGCGACGTTTACCATGCGCCATACCTGTTTCCCACTGTTAAGCTTCCGAGGAGTAACCGTAAGAAAGCTAGTGAATGCAGAAGTTTCCCTTAAATCCCGTTGCCACGTGCTTGGCGTGGAGGCCACTCAACTTTGTTTCCTGGTGCGTTTTTGTGTGTTCTTGTTTTGCATGTAGAGTGTTAATTGTGCTGTGCTAAGTGAATTGCGTGTGAGGTTTTTACCTTATATACTTTAATCGTTGAGATAGATCACTGTGTGATCTACAATCTCGGAAAGGTCCCCAGTATGTAAAAATTGTTTTTTAGCTCACCTTTCTTTTGCTTTTTTTTTTTTTTCGTGCGCCCGGTTACCCGGCATGATGGCAAAAATACACGGAGATTGTATGTATATAAAATACATGTGTGTGTGCGCTGTCCTTGTGCAGTGTCTGTTCGTACGATACATGCGCCAACCACAGCAGCTGATTAAACTCAATGCGATATTTATCATGCGCAATACCTGTTTCCCACTGTTAAGAGAGAGAGAGAGAGAGAGAGATATTTTAATGACAACAGGAGATGTCTGCCCACTGTTAAGCTTCCAAGGAGCAACCGTTGTCAAAGCAGAAAGCTGGGCCAGTTGGTGTGTCACCATTAATGAAAGACTAGCGCATATAGCACAGACAAAGTTATAAGAGAAGACCCCTCTTCTCCTATATCTGTGTCTGTGTTATATGCGCTAGTTTTTTTTTTTTTTTTTTATTAATGAAGAGCAACCGTAAGAAAGCTAGTAAATGGGGAAATTTTCCTTATATCCCGTGGCCACGTGTTTGGCGCGTTTCCTGGTGTGTGTTTTTGTGTGGTCTTGTTTGCATGTAGAACGCTGGTTGTCATGTCTTAAGTGAATTGCGTGAGATTTTTTTACCCTATATAATGCTTGATCGTTGAGATCATTTCATCCTGCAAGGATCCCATAAATGTCAGAATCGTTTTCCATACGCTGGTTATACGATGTTCTGATTATGTATATAGATTTTCTGATTATGTGTTTTAATGTAGTTAAGCCGACAGCTGATGTCGGAAGTGTACGAAATTCCTTAAATAACGGTGGCTGTAGGTAACCTCGTTTTATTACCACCGTAGTTTTTTGTTTGTTTGTTTGTTTTTTTCGCGTGCCCTTGATGCTTCTCGCGCAAGGCACATTTGTACCAAGAATATGTGTGCACATATCTGAGTTATGCGAAGCATCTTTGTTAACCCTGCATTGTTTCCTTATAAATAAATATATAACTAGGCTGTGGTCGCAAAACACGAGATCACCGTAGGGTTTGTTCTGTGGATTGGGGCGAAAGGCAACGTGCAGTATTTTTATTGTTTGCACGCTTTAAGCTTAATGATGGCAGTGACTTCAAAAAAGCTTCTACTTCGAGCTCATTTCTTACCACTTTAACAGGTAATGTTGTCCTTGCTATGGCTACGGCACAAAGCAAAGGTAGCTAGTCTCATCAGTTAGTTCGTTATTAAACCCAAAAGTGTCAACTTAATCCTGGTATCGTTCAATTCATTCTTAAGGCCACAATACAATATTGCATATCTAAACTTACTTATATTGCTTTACCGTATCTGCGGTCGCGTCATGTACGAAAAAAAAAAAAAGGAAGAAAACAGTGCGAAATTGGCTCTGTTTCGAATTTCGTGAGCAGTTAGCTCATTATCCGCTGTTATAAGCGATAAAACCGTGATTTCAACAAGTCTCACCGCACTCACGAAGTTTGACTTTTACGTCGTGAGCTTTAAATCTGAATACTAGCGCTATCTTAACGTCGTGATATACGCACGCGTTGTCTAAGCGAGTCGTTGGAGAGTTTTAGCCATAAAACACAGCAAAGATGCTTCGCACTGCACGCGTATTTTTTTTTTCTTGTATTCCTATAAATTTTGCCGTAGTGTTGCTTACGTTTTGTTGCATGCATGCGTAGAAAGTAGTGATAGATCTCTGCTGCTTTACCATAAAAGCTGGCTTCTGCGCATTTACATTTTTCTTCCATAGTTCAGGGCACAGACTTCACAGTTCACTTTGATATGTTTGATACCACACTCAAAATTTCTGCACGTGGACCCCTCAACTACACGTGTCGTGCAACTGCTACACTATGAAAAATTACTCAAGGTTATTTCGTATTCGTTCAAGGCTATGAAATTGCAGATTTCACATGAGCACTGGCTCTGAAGTCGAAGTTGGACGAGTTCTTGCTTACTATAAATTGCAACTCTGGCAGCTACACGTTAACTTTGAAGAAAGAGCACATACACACCTACTAAAGCTGTACAAAAGATCGGGCCAACATGACTGCTTTCATTGCCACCGCTTATGCCTTTACAGGCATGATGTGATCACGGAAAAAGATCGTGGGGTTGAATTCACTTTTCTGTCTCGAATACTTGGCAGGGGCGTTGCCAGCTTTTATTGGCAAGCACGCGAAGATTGCCTTTGCTTCATAGCTCGCGCTCATCTTATAACCATTTGCTTTATTTTACTATTATGATTTTTTTCTTTTCATTTCGCGAATCTTGTAACCCTTTGCTTTATTTTTGCTATTTAGGCGTGTATTATCCCCCTTTTTTTATTTTTTTTTTTTTTTTTTTTTTTTTTTTTTTTTTTTTTTTTTTTTTTTGCTGCTTAGATTTGTATAGCCTGCAGCCAGCTTCACGCTGCCATCTAGATTAATTATATGGAGCGAACAAGAGCTGTGCTCGACAACGAAGGTGCAGACATCGTCCGGTCTCAGTTTGCGGCATTTCTTTCAGGAAAAAGAAATCGCAGACCCGTTAATAAAAACGTCTCGTTAATCTGGGTAAAGATATTTCTTTACATTCGTGCGTACATTGTGTGTCGTCACTTGTTACATTTGAATGTTTTTGTTTGTTTTGTTTGGGGGTTTCGTGGGAAGTTCGGCCATTGTGTCTGTGACGAGTTTACTAGATGGGCTTTGGTGAATCGTCTGCGGTGTGTGTATGTGCCACTTACGTTCCCAGTGTAAAAATAAGTATCGAGTGTAGGCTATCAAGGAGCGATGGAAATTCTGCGGGCGACCTTTCCTGCGCACGCGCAGTTAGCACTGCGAACACGGACGAGTTCTTGTTCGAACGCGAGCTCGTAAATTTAACTGAACTTTGAACAGTACAGTTATGATTACTAGTAGGGTTATACAAGCGCGTACGTAAAAGACAACCATGTTGAAGGACAAATTTCAACCAGCTGTGCTGGGCAAGTTAAACTGTGCGGAAAAGCTCGCTTTGCTAAATGCGGATTTTCGGAAACAGTGACCAAGGCGGTTTCGCAATTCTGGTTATTTTCCGTCTCCATTTCGCTATAACGAGATTTGTACTCTGCTGTGCAAAACAGACCACAATGCTGAATCTCATCGAAAAAAAAAAAAAAACTGCGATACACCGCAGTCGTCTATCTTTGCAAAATTGCTGAAAAATGCAAACTCTACGCTCCTTCCACGAAGCACAAAATGCAGCTAAGCTTCTAGCTTCGCGGTAAGAGCGAATGAACTCTCAGTGAGTGGTGTTCCCATTGACTTTACATTGTTACAGCTGGTGCGCATCGTTTGAGCTTCGTCTGCATATATGACGTTTCCTTGTGTTGTCAGTCGAATACCCGCCATCCTGTATTTGTTATTGTTTGTATGCTCTTGTTCGCGTCGTTACGCGTTTTGCCCTGTCACTCATGTCGAGCGCAATGTTTTTGTGCGTGCGTTTGGGGTGCTAATAAAGGCCGATTCATTTCACCGACATCGACCGACCAGCATTGGTGGTTGTGCATTGCTTGATAGACAAGCGCTGCAACACAATGCCCGCTCCCTTTGTGTGCAAATAATAGCCAGGAATGCATTACAGATGGGCGCGCTCGAAATGGAGAACAAGCGAGAAGCGGGAGGAATGGGGCCATTGTTCGCGGTGAAAACTGCAGCTATGGAACGCAGCTTTCTATCCTGGCACACGTTTTTTTTTTTTTTTTTTTCTTTTCGGACAGAAAGGTAAGAGCAAGGGTCCTCCTCGGAGGCATATCACGAAGACGTTAGCCCTGGAGACTATACTCGAAACGTAAAAAAAAAGAAAGAAAGAAAGAAAAAGTAATTGATTTGTTGCCAGTTCACAAATACAAGTATCCAGTTTTTTTTTTTTATTATTATTATTCGAAGGCTTGCCATGAGGCATACAATGAGGCTGTCTTTTAACTTAAAGGAAGTCATGCAGTCTATTTTCTTCAAGGAACCGGAGCAAGCTCCGGCTCTTAGTATTGCCCATTAGTCACAAGTGTAAATGTTCCTCCTTCGTAGCCTACAGTCCAACTTCTTGTAGTCGTCTTATTCTTGGCGGCTGCATTCCTGAACATTTCCATAAAAGGTGGCGAAGATCCACTTCGGGCGCTGGCCTTGAACACTTAGCGCATGTTCTCTGCACTGCCCCAGAGCCCCATCGGCACGTCACAAGGGCCGCCCCAGCCCTAATCCTTAGGGACACCTCCTCCGTTCTCATAAGGTTATGAGGGAGGGTGTAAGTGCACGGGGGAATAAGGGCACGTGCACTTTTCCTTACAACAGATACCATGATTAGGAAAGCGGAGCGAGGATCAAATGGGAGGCTTGTGGGGGAGGCACTTGTGAATATCCATAGTAATATCGCCTACTTTTGCAATATGCAAACAAATGTAAGGAAAATAAGGACCATCGTAGAGATATATGCAAAAGTAGCATCTGACACAAAAAAGAGAGCATGGGGTTACTTCACGGTTACTTCATGTGTTGATCGATGTGAAATGAAGTACGCACGATTAATTAGAAAGTGGAAGAAAACGACCACATGCCGCCACTCCGAGTCTAACACGTCGACTTAAGAGGTTCGCGTCTGGTGCTCGATCAGCTCAGCTGCGGCTTTCGAGTATTCTATTTTCTTTGGTATGCATGTTACATGTAAGCTATCGTTGAGTGTTCGCCGACGCCATCCTCCATAGCAGTGGAAAGCCATGTGATATCGCAAGTGTCACGTAGAATGTTGACATAAGAACGGTGTTGGGAGCTGTGTAATAAAGCCATTACGCTATATATATATATATATATATATATATAATATGATGTCAAGGCTACTAGATTCAAAGCCCTCGTTGAGCTAATCAGCAACAAAAAAAAATGCAGGGAAAATAAAGGGCCATTGTTATAGTCACTGACACGAAACAAAGCTTTTTATGCTGTTCAATGTGAAAAAATATTGTATTTGTGGACGTGAAATTCGAATATCGTAGGTTCGGCTCCTACTGGGGGTATGTTTTTTTTTTTTTTTTTTTTCCTACTTTGGACTGAGGGTTCAACTTAGGAATGCAAGGAAAATAGGCAAAAGTTTTCTTCTCCAAGAATGCGGGATCGTATCCTGTTCGCGGCGGCTGCTTGAGAGGAAAAGCAAGGCACCCATATGCTGTGCTATGTCAGTGCAAGTTGAAGAGCCCCAGGTTGTCAAAATTTTCGGAGCACTCCACTATATGGCGTCTCATAGCATCAGTCCCTTTGGAATAAAAATGAAACTGAATTGGCATCACAGTAAAAACTGGGGGAGATATAAAATGCATAGAAGAGGCCTTTTGAGCTTCTTTAAGTTGCTGTACAAGTGAGACTCGCCACTGCCTCGGTTTAAAAGGAATGCCAGTCCTACCGCAGCAAGTTGGCTCCAAAAAAGAGCTCGAGACTGGTTCAGTTGCTCGGCTTAAGCGCTCCTGAAGAGCCATGTTTTGTATACGTTTTTGCGGATGCCAGCATGGGGGTGGTGGAAAGCATTTATTACAAAAGGAGAGGTGAGAGCCACCCCTAGTGGGCCGCTCCCCTTACAATACTAGGTGGAGTCCCTTATTCCGGGACTCCATTGGTCTGGGCCGCCACACGAGCTCGCTGGACCAGCGCTTGTTGTGCCAGCATGAGCAGCACCTCTGATACTTCGATGTTCGCGAAGTAACTTGAACATCGCTTTACATGACAGGAAAGTGCAGGCAGTGGCGTCGCTAGGGGCACCCGCACTCGGTGTCACGCACGTCACTGTGTCACGCACGTCAGTCATGACAAAAGACCGCAATATAATCGCTGAGACAGCGTGTTAATTCGCTATAGTGAGGACGCCAGCCTGCCTCAAAGGTAAGAACGATACAAATGACGTATTTGCGATTATACTGAACATTCGTGTTTGCCACTGGTGGCCTAAAATTCGATTATACACTTTTTTACAGTCCTAGGAGGATACCACATGGTAATCCATAAGTACTAATGTCTTAACTGTATCATTTCAGGGAAGTAAACATGCAACAAAGTTAAGTGAGTATGGTATTTTTAGAGAAAGTGAGCCACTTGTTATTTTGTACCTCATTTCTTTTCATGTTTTGCTTAATTATATTCGAAACATCTCGCGTACCTTAATTAAGCTTGACCAATCGATTGGATTATTGCAGTCATGAAAACTTCTGATTTGATTCACAACATTGTAGTTGCAGTCCATATTTTTGTTTTTCGAAATAAATGTCAAAAATGGCAGTTCTACGTGGAAAGATACAACCGAAAAGTAATGGAGCGCCATGTTCGCCCTCAAAATGCTTTGATCTCTAAAAAGAGGCATTTGACCTTTACCTTTTTATGGGTAATTTTATTGTTATTTTAGGTTTTTCTTTAGTGCGTGTTGTTGTTTTTCATTTTATTATTTTTTCATTTCTTATTTTTTCTTATGGCTTTTGTCTATTGATTGTCCAGTGTTTACATAGTTTAACCAATGTTGGCTTGTGATGTAGGTACTGTAGGATTTACTATGGATCTGTCTCGTTTGACACGTTCCTTCGGCCACCACTCATGAGCCAAGAAAAGCTTTCGCCTTTCTAATACTATCTAAAAGGCGTTGCAGGATGATGGTAAGAAGCCCGATCACATGATGGCTCACCTGAATGTTGTCTGACAGTTTTTTTTTTTTTCTAGCTCGCCTGTTCCGCTAACATACGAACTAAAGCGTGCTGCTATTTAGGAGCGAGCTCTTGTGCGTCCGTTCGGCGGTTAAGTCACGTCGCCTTTGTTGCCATTGTCGATGTAACCGAGCGAGAGTCACGAGCCGAATAAAATTTCTCAGAAGGTGAGGAAGAACAACCACGAACTCGGCGCCGCTCGCTTGTGGCTCTTCTTTCTCTTTTGAGAAATTCCCTGGTGAGAAAAATAGAATGCTTTTAACTGCGCACATACATACATACATACATACATACATACATACATACATACATACATACATACATACATACATACATACATACAT
>JAJIZL010021126.1:107133-136317 GCA_023969395.1 Amblyomma maculatum | reverse complement strand
TATATATATATATATATAACAGGCGGTAGGCTTCTAAGAGGTAACGAAACCTCATTCCCAGCTTTCGGAAACACACTGTGCAAAAGGCGTTACGCTTCACCATGTAACCCAACAAGCAAGCAAGCAATCAGGGGTCAGGAAACCCGAATGAGAGCGGCGACGAAGGCAGGGCCCCCTCCTTCCGACATGGCTGCTTCCACACTGCAGGGGTGGCGTCCTTTTCGCCCTCGCCTCCGCATTCTCGATCCGCCACCAGCGTTGTTCACATCCGTTCCACATGGACTATTCGGGCACGGAAGAGAACGCCGCGGCTGAGACCGACAGCGTATTCCACCGTACTGTTGCGCTGTCACGCCGAGCCGCACCTCTACCGCCGCCGCCGAAAAGACGTCAAGAGCGGACAACGCGCATTTTATGTCTCTGGGCGCCCCTACGCTGCGCAAAGGCAATACCGCTGGCACCAGTGTTGCCACCCTGTGGACCATTCTTCTATCCAGGTAGGTCGGTGCGTCGAGAGTGTTGCGATTAAGCTATCGGCCATTTCCCTGCTTAGAATGTAAGGTGTACTTCCTTGGCAAAATGGCGCAGTAAAGGGTCCGGCTGGAGCGTGTGATCTGTGTTCACGAGAAAGAATGGACATTTACTTCCGTAGTTGAGCAGGCAAGAGTATTAACATGGACACGGTAAACGTTCCTCTTTACTCCCTGCTAGATTTGTCGCGAAACTTTGCTACATTCGTTTATGCCTTACATTGCACCTTCCGCCTACCCCTTCATTTTTCTTAACTATCTCTGCTATATTAACAGCAAAGCACAGAGAGTCGTTGAGCGAAGGCATAAAGCTAGGTTACACGTGGCATAGGCTTAAGAGAGTATATGGCACTGAGGGGCGAAGAAAATGAAAGATCGCGAAGAATGTATTCAGTAGATTTGCCAATTAATTATTAGGCAAATTTAATATAGCGTCGGAGAAGATAGGGGGACGCTAAACTCGCCTAACCATACCATTTGCTCTTTCGGTGTCAGTGTTCCTCTCAAGCACACTGGTTTATTCACCACTATTTCCCTATCCACTGACAGATACGCTCACCCCGTTCTAAAGCTTGATACTAGCCTTTTGCGTCTCTGACAATGTACCTTGTACGTGCTCGTGCGGGCTGTTTAGCGCAACCTTATTACATGTACACCCTTGTCAAAAGTTTAAAGCCCAGAATGTTCGCTAAGCGTCTAAGCCTTGTAGTGGAGTTCCTGTGCATTCGTGGACGTCCGTTGGAGAGGGTTGAAACAAAACCTTCTGGAGATTCGAAACACTGCATGCGGGTGCATTGCAAGCCACACGGTGCGGTTCACAAACCCTGTAATTTTCAAAATTTTTGTAAATGTTGTACCTGCACTCCATGCGTGCGTTCGTGCGCGGCTAATCAGTTATTTGCATTTGCAGGTGGAAGACAACGTCGAACCTTTATTTAAGGCTCCGCACGAAAGATCATCAACAAATAATATACTTCGTAAAAAAAAAAAGACCAAAACGACTGCAATAAGCAACTTTAAGCATGAAGAACAACTCAACATGTGGCTAACGTTACACGCCATCTTGACGGCGCTCAAGCAAAATAATCCGTTATGACGAGAGAAAAGGCGGAGTGCTGAACTTTTTTTTTCTGTGTGAAATAGTTGTGCACTGTAATCTTGCAAGCCTGATAATATCTCTTTGTCTGCCTGTTATGAAGATATCGAAACTAGTCCTATAAATTATCCATCAAAGTGCCTCTTCTCGCGCTAACTCTAACTTCTGAAACTCGCAGGTCGACCCTGCCCACGCCCAACCACGGCGGTGTTAATGGAAAACCTGTTACTTTGGTTCATAATGCTCTCAATAATAGCTGCATGTGGTATATTCGGCCTCTGGCTACTCTGCAACGTGCGCTCCTACCTCGGTAACCACAGCAACAGCAGCAACCAGATGAGGCACCCGCTCTTCGCCGACGAGCAGCAGCAGCCGCAGTCACCCACCATGGACCCTCGCGAGCAGCACCCACAATGGCGCCCGGAGGAACAGCCGCAGCCGTTCCCCCAGCCACAGCCGCAGCCAAAGGCTCAGCCACAGCCCTTACCGTTTCCGTCTTTCAACGACCAGCAACAACGGAACGGGTACTCTTACTACCCGTACTACATCGAGCCCCCGATAGATTACACACCTCCCCCTACGGCAGAGCCACCACGGAAGCACACTGTGTGCACGCAAACCCATCAGACTTACGCCAAGAAGAAGACTGTCAAGATCGAGCAACAGAGGAGCTCGAGCCTGCCTGAGTGACCGAATCGTGACGCAAAAGCTCGCTCCCATTTCTGAACAGTGACGTCTATGAGCTGGAACGTTACATAGCCCTGCAACCCCTCGGGGAAAGTGCTTATACTAACCACATTGCGAATGTTAGACCAATAGCAAAGAACTTCCACTCTCCGAAAAGTATGTGTCGGACTGTGGAGAAAGAAAATGAGGTGACTGTATCATCAATGTGCGCAAGCTAAAATGTGGAGGACACTGCGCAACGCCATGTGGCAGCGAAGTACGATCATCATGTGTACACTCACTGGAAACTTGTAAACTTTTATTGCCTACTTCTGTCTAATTTCTTTAGTTTTGCATATCCCCGTGTTTCTCATGGAGGAGGAGGAGGATGAATATCCTTTTCTTCCTGAGTGGTGCCCTCAGTCCAGGGCTCCATGTGCCGCCTCAATCCTGCAGACCCGCCAGAACAGCTGTCGCTGGTCTTGCGGGTTGTTGCGAATAAAACGGTCTCAGAAAGAATAAATACAAATCAGTCCATAAACCCATGGGCCACGGCAATCCTCTCGGCCCGCTCGATTAGCCGGCGTTGTTCGGCCAGCTCCGTGCGGGACAAAGCATCTTCCCAAGATGAGAGGGTGGGGTGAGGTACAGGTGGAATGCCGCCGGGTGGCTTTGGGCAGGCCTAAACAGAATGATATAATGTAGGTCGGTGTTGTTGGCAGGTGGGGCATTTATCTAGGTAGCGGGTGGGGAAGAACAAATGTTTGTGGTACAAATTTGTATACGTGTGAGTCTGCAGTTGTCGCCATGCCACAGCTTCGGCCTTGGTGAGTGTTGGGTGAGGCGGCGGCAGAGTTCTTCTTCGTGTACGGTAATATAGTGTATGTAATGTGGGTGTAAGACTGTAGAACTGTGCTGGCGTCCTCTGTGTCTACTTTCCCCTCCGCTTCCGTCGACAGCGCCCGGAAGGTTGCTACACGGGCGAGCGCGTGCGCACTCTCGTTGCCAGGAAGGGAGGAGTGACCAGGAGTCCAAACAATTTTAATAATGGGAAAGGTATCATAGTTTATAGGTGAGAGCACGCGTGAAGCCTCGAAAGATAATGTATTCTTCGCGAAGGCGCGACACGCAGCTTGTGAATCTGTGATTATTGTGTATGTCGGACTGGTGGGATGTTTGTAACATGTGTCCATGTGGTGTATGAAGGCGAGTGCTACCGCTATGGCAGTCTCATGGAGGTATTAGTGCATGACAGTGCATACTTATGAAGGCGCGTGCCAGAGAGACATAATGCCAGAGCATGCGCAGATGCACGTTGGAAAGGTTCTCGAGTTACGTTTTGCAAAATTGATTCACATCGCGCGTTCGGTGACGATGTGGCTTCGGCTTAGCACTCACTGATCTTTGTCACTATGGTAGAAAGTAAAAATTAAGCAGAGTTGTAATAGGAGCTTCAAAAGGCTTTCCCTGCTGATTTTTTTTCGGACCTGCAGCCTCGATATAGTAGCGCTCAGTTGTCGCTGCGGGCAGCGCAGTGGCGCCCCATATAGGTACCGAGTGATTCAGATGTTAGACAGCTTTGTCGTTAAAGTATTGCTAGTTTGACCGAGAATTTCTGCGCTCGTGCGTCCAATTTCACGAAGAAGTGCCATTGCACAGAGTATTTGTGCGGTCCGCCGAAAGGGCGCCGCCTCCTTAACAGTGGTCGGGAAAAAATCATGATTTGTCGACAGAGTTATGACGTCACAGCCACATGACTTCGCTCATGAATTTCAAACACCCACATTAGTATTAGTAGGAGTAAGTGTTTTTATTAAAATGAACAAAAACCGAAAGTAAAAAGGTGTTAGCCAGCCCCGGTATCTGCTATCTAATCCTCAGAAGCACCTGAACTGCAGTTCAGGTGCGCCGCTTAATGGGGCGGCGGAAGTAAATGAATAGTAAGGAAGAGGGAGGGGAAATCAAAGGGATGAACGATACCACATCCACACTAAGCAAACGAATTGTAGGAGGGTCCAAATAAAGCCAGAATAGGCGAGACTCCTATGGACTCCTCTATAGGGACATTTCCGAAAATAGAATTGCTGTCGTGTCTTTCTTGCTTGCTATACGAACCCCCCCCCCCCCCCCCCGCCCACTTAATACTGATGATTAGAAATGTGGGCACTTTTTTTCTGTTTGCAAACTATTTCACTGTATTTTCACCTCATTAGCTTACTCGCTGTCTGGAGAATGGAAAGCGGAAATGCAGAGAACCATTGGGGCCCATGTATTTTTGACGCGTTAATATGGACAGCGAGGAGAGCAATATCTATACTGCCCCATCCAGATGTTTCGTTTTCCGCACTTTGAGTGCACATCTGTTCAAAAATGCAATAAAAAAGTGTAAAGGACTTAAGTGATAACCCTCTCCTTTTATGGTTTCATGCTGCACAATGCCAAGTTTCTTAGCCAATTCACCCCACTGGCTTGCGTATTGCATTAATGAAAATGTTTCTTTCTGCGATTTGTGCAAAGCATAAAAAGCTACAATAACTTTCAATCGTCTGAGTACCGATGTCATGCATGTGAACCATTGTTATACAAGTTAGCTCATTTACTCATGATGTTAAGTTGTCATGAACAACTATAGAGGCGTCATGCTGAGACGGCTGTGAACGACGGTTGTGATTTCACAGAGCGGGAAGTGGGCGGGAGCAGCGAGAGAAGTTTACATGTATATCATTGATAGTTCAGATACCACTAGGTTCAGCTGCTGCAGCCCACTGATCTCCACTAGGCGGCTGGAAGCCGCTTTTCCGCTTTCTGAGACGAACGTCGCTGACCGACTGAAATGCTGCGTCGGAAGGCGAGTATGTGAAACGGCCTTAAAGGGTCCCTGAAATGCTACCCGCGGTAATATTTTAATACAAGAAATCCGCAGAGATGGTCTTTGTGAGTATTCGAGTCAAATTTAAAAGCTTCGAGTGGAGCCTACAATTTACAAATATTTTTTTTAATGTACCCCTGGCGACTTGCAACTGATTTGGGTGACCTCCCCGCGTGTATAGTGCGCAAACCTTTCCTGTGACGTCATCGGGGTTTGCTATGCCCACCAACTCATTGGACGCTCCCAAGTTATTCGGGTGGGGTGAGACCTGGTGGGGCATCGTCGCGATTTTTCTTTCTTTTTTCTTGCGCGCCGGCGTGGGTTGAGTTGAGGGGGGAGAGGAGGAGTATCGTTTTTGGTCTCCCGTATATTCGGTGCTAATGAAAGTTGGCTAGGTAGCTTAAGAAGTTTGCGCTGCGGAGGCGGTTGATGGGATACCTATTGCTTATGCTTATTTTCTAGTTTCACTAAATAGCTTTTCATGGGCTCTTTAAGTGAACAGCCCATCCTGGAAGTTGGGTTTCTGCGGTGTATTCAATGCAAATGTAAGGAATTTCGTCCTTTTAGTTATCAGTGTTTAATATGTTGTCCTATGCATGCTCTTCTAAAACGTCGGCTGTGTGACGCTCAACGACAGGTGCACAATTCCGTCATGCTACTCGCTCTACCTTTCCTCCCGTACTCCTCCGAGATCCGCATCAGCACACGCGCACATCACTCGGTTGCCGACATCCGCCCCACTACACGCGCACACCACACGGCCTCCAAGATCCGCACCCTTATGCCCACTCTCGTGGGACCAGTCCGCTTAGCCTGCACTCTCCCCTCACATCTGTCATATCAAATGAATAAGCAAGCTGTGCCATAGAAACGTGAGCAACGTTTGGGGAATCTTGTAATTACACAGGAACGGAAGAAAACAGGCAGGCAGGTTTCGACTGGCGACTGCTACGGGTACGTAACATAATGCACCAACTAGTACGTTCTTGTCTGATGCTAGTCTTGCGAATGTAAAAGAAGACTAATGAAATGACAGTAGGACTGAGTTCTTAGGCAGGATTTTTGTCTGACGAAGAAAAGGCGAGCAATTGCGAAAGCCTACACATGGCCGTCCCTCGGACGGCCCCAGGAGTGCAAGTTGTAGACAGCCCCTCGTTGCGTCGATGGTTGATGACGATTCCTATTGCTCTGCACATTCACGTTCGTACAGCTGTTACTACAGAAGCGCGCAAAATTCTCTGGCTGGTCATCAAGAGCATTGCACGCGATAACTTTTTCCCGCTAAAAAGAGGAATGGTGGAAATGCGCTGTTCTGTTTTTTTTTTTCTTTGTCCTTTTATGATCATACTGCATTCCCGAATTAGTTCTCCCGATCCAAAGTGGTTTTTCAATGGGTATTGGCCAACCCAACTGATTTCTTCACTCCGAATGGGGAAGTCCAGTTGGTTTATTCGTTCCCAGTTAGGAAGGCCAGTTAGTTTCAAACTTCTCGATTGGGAAAACTAAATGGTTTTTAAGGTCCCAGTTGGGTATGCAGGAACCAAACGGGCCTCCCCCATTGGGATTGAAGAAACCAATCCCATCAAAATTACCAATGGGTCCAAGAGGACACTCCACCTGGATCCAATGGGAGCCAGTTGACTACAATATGTCAGCCAGTTGGGCTCATAATTCAATTGGGTAATCCATTTGGTCCCCGATTCTAGTTATACATTCCAATTAGTTATTCCATTCAAATGGAAAAAACCAACTGGTTTCTGAGGTTCATAAAGGATTCACCACTGCCAGTTACAGATCGCCTAATTGGGCAATTTGGAACCATACTGCACCTATCAGTTGGAACCAGGAAAACCGATTGGAAACAACCATTGGTTCCAACATGTCCAAATGAAACATTCCCAGTTGGGAATCTGCATAGATATAGATGTCTATGAAAGATAATAGTGGCAAAATTAAGTCTTTGTAGAAAGGTGTTTGGAGCCTAATGTTCCTAATTCATTTTTTGTGTCCGTCATTGATGCCGACATATTAAATAACTTCGAATAATGAAGTGTCACTGGCCCAAGCAGGAGCGTTCCCACAAATGGAGTATATAAGCCGGTGCAAAAGCCTAATGGTATATATTGAACCTGTGTCAGTTGTTCATATACGTGGTGCACGCTTGACTCTTTTGATTCTGATAAAACTTGTAAAACTCGTAATTTTAGTCCTCTTGTACAAATGTGGATTAGCCCTTTAGTCTTGATAAGTGGCCAGTTATCTCCAGTTGGAAGCACCATTTCAGCTTAAATGGTTCAGCTCAATAGGTAGCAAGAACACAATTGATTTTTGATCAATTCGTTTCAATGAGAAAATTTAATGGGCCGATTAGTTAATTTTTATTCGATGTGTGTTAAAGAATGCAGTAAAGAGAAAACAATGGTCTATCTCCACTGCACCAGACTTGACGAATAACAGCCCATTCAGTTATAATACTTTTTTGATACGTGCGGAACGGTATTTGAACATTTGCTAAAATACTGCAGTTGCTCAAATGAATCAATAAAAATTCTAGGGGCACTTTGGACCACTAAAGGGCGATGAGGCGAAAGTTTTTATAGCGCGATGGTCCGCTGCCCTCCATTACGGCACCTCTTTGTTCTTTCGCTCCCACCTACCTCCTTTTCCTTACGGCTCGGTTCAGGTGTCCGCGCAGAATTATGGCAGATACTTCACTTGTTTTTTCCTGTAAACCACTTTTAAACGCCGCTGATGCCTGCTGTTCTGCGTCTGCTTCTGTATGCTGTGTGGTGCGGTTGTGCGTGCGTGAGTGAGTGAGTGAGTGAGTGAGTGAGTGAGTGAGTGAGTGAGTGAGTGAGTGAGTGAGTGAGTGAGTGACAACTTTATTTTCCACCAGAACGGGGGTCCCAGCCCACGTCTCCTAGGCCTGCTTGCCAGGGGCGGGGAGTATGGGGCCTCCTAAATCGGTAAAAAATCATCATCATCATCATCATCATCATCATCTACCGTCGGCAATTGCCGGCATTTCAATAAAGTTATATACTTATTATTACCTACTTAGCTTTGTCCTTGGCCCGGCTCAGTCGAAATGCAACTCGATACAGCGGTCGGCTGCCTGGAGAAGGATTCCACCTACCCGCTGTTGATATCACCTGGGCTTAGAGCATGAGAACCTTCATCGGCATGAGGTCCAGCTCGGCGACGCTATAGCAATTTGATGACGTACAGTAGAGCAGATATGTCATGCGTGAAGCCATGCCCTATCGATTTGTAAGGTCATTTCTCGTAGAAACAACACTAAAAAGACCAGACAAGCAAGATATGGGACATGTGCTTTTTGTTTATACAAAAAAAAAAAGAGGAAAACAGGTTCTGTCTTTTGCTGGCGTCGTCCCAAATGACTGTTTGTTTTTTTCTGAAACTTTTTTCTTGAAAAATATGCTGGTACTCTCATGCAGCTGATGGCGCAGCACATGGAGATGCGCAGCATGTAGATATATTTGTAGAAAAACATAAGAACGACGAAAAGATGACATGCTAAGTTTAAACCAGAAACTGGAACTGAAAAATCTTGCGCTGACTTTCGGTTTGTTACTTCCGGTTGTTTTACTTTTGGTAGCCTCCTAGTGATCAACTGTACAACTTTGCGGCTTCGCGGAGTCTGAAAACGTGCTGCCATCTGCCGCCTCAAACGTTGACTTATTCGTGCGACTTCATGGCCTCAGAGATTGTCTACTCATCACAAACCAAGCGCAGCCAAACTTTTCTCTCGTTTCACGTGTGCGGTGTCACGAATGTTGCAGTCTGGCTGGTGTACCGCTGTGACTTTTAGCGAATTGGTAGAATTTTTACTGCTGCCATTGTTGTACTTTAACCGGCTGTTGAAAACCGCTTCCATTTAAAAGTCTCGATATTCGTAGGAAGGTTGTGGAGTACGGTAGCGAAATAGCACTCCTTGATAGCACTGCTAGCACTGCGAAGGGCTTAAAAGTTCTTGTTGCTGCAGCCAGTGTAGAGCTGCGAGTTTATGAGAGGGAAGGAGGGAGGTACGAACAACTACCCTCTGTCTGATATGGGGAAACCGTCCCAAGCCACGCTGTTGTCTGTCGTTTGCCATAGATAAGACCATATTTTTTTTTTTTTTTTTTTTTTTTTCAGATGAAAATTATGTTCCGATCTGCTGAAACGCGATAAGCGCTTGTGTCAAACTTTCGTGCCGCCGAAGAAGTCCACGGGATCCTTTCTCCGTTTTTCAGCATCATCTTTCTTTGGTGAGTCTGCCAAGAAAGTTCCAATGGTTTTCTGTCATGCTGTGGATCGTTTCCACCGCGCGCATGCCTCATTTGGCTGTTTGAATGCATAAAAGAAAGTATGTACTCAGTTCATAGTTTAGTGATTATGTTCACAAGGTTCACGCATGCGCACCCTATTGCTTGCATTTTGCGTTTTGTTCAGGAATGGAGGAAGTGTATTATGTATACCTTCATGTTTGTGCTAACTGATACGACTGCGTTTACTTTCGTTTCAAGAGCGAAATTTCCGAAAAGCCTCGGTCTTTTGTTTAACAGCCGCGAAAGGTATTTTTCCTGCATGGTACCTAGAAACGCGCCTAGAACTAAGGTTGTCGGCAATGTGGTAGCGGAAAAGGAATGCGCGTTATACTTTTTGGCCACATGCATGTGATGCAGATTGCATTTCCTCATAAATTAATGGTCCCAATTTTTGTAATAGTTTGCTCTCTTGGCTCTAGTTCTAAGACTGCATTTGCTAAACTATATTGTATCAAAGGAATGGGGATTTAGCAACACCTATATAAGCTAATCTCCAAGCGTAATTGTTAGTGGCTGGGGCTGACAACACAGAACTCAAGTGCAGTCGCCAACATTTCGAGGTGATGTATTGAGTAACTGTACCAGACATTCAGCAAACGAAAAACCCACCCGTAAGATTATGACGCGATAGTGTTAATGGCACCCACTTGCAGTTCCCCTTGGAGAACCTCGTTCATGCACATCCACTTTGATACTTCGAGCTTAGTCGGTAATCCCTTGGTTTGTGCCTATATTAACTCGCACACACACTCACTAGCATACGGCCGTAATCTCCCCATTATGTGAAAGGCCACCCAACATGGATAAAGCCCCACAAAGGTATGCGGATGCCGACGTAGCCTGAGAGTAGTGCGTCTTACTAAGAACCCAAGGTTTCCTTTGGGTTTGATTCTCATCTCACCCTCGTACTCAAGGGAGAATCTTGAGGTGACAGTTCCCGCCACGTCAGGTAGTGCTGTGACGTATGGCCCAAAAAATCAAGCAGCACTTGGTCATGCCACCTGCCAACTACCACCTGCCGGAGTCATGCCCATGATTTTATGCTGAAAATGCCAACAATAGAGCACTTTCTGCTGAGTGGGGCTTTCAACACTGTAATGTTAATATAGGGGAATGAGGGGTTCATAGGTACCAGATATTGAATTTCCAACTGCAAATTCATGCCAAAAGCCTGATTCTGCCGTTGTTGCATTGCTTCAAGGCTCGCCATTGGCTGACATGCATCAGACTCTCCATGAAGATTGGCGAGCAAGCAGCGTTGATTGCATCCTGTGTGTTCCTGCTGCTTGTGGCCCTATTTGGCCTTCTTTGGTGCGCATGCCGGCGCTCACGACTGGGTACCACTGTGCCGGTAGCTGCCATCACAGATACTGTGACTCAGGCAGTCATAAGAACGGTGCTGTGAGATGAAAGATTTGGTGGTAGGCTTTGTTTTTTCTTTCTGTACTTGCATTGCATGCTCGTTATAATGCATGTGTGTAGTTCTGCAAATATGCAACAAGAAACTGCTTCTTCTGTTTGTTTTTTGAGCATGATATATTTTTTGTTGATTTGATTCACTTGTGTCTGTATTGCCTGGCCAATGCACTGTTATTTTTAATGTTCCTGCTCGCCTTTCAGTTATTTTTTTTCCTGTATTGTTTCGTCGAGCTGACATTTCCTGAATTTTATACTTTAGTTAACAATACATTACGTAATCCTGACATTGTAAGCACCTTGTCTTTTGGGTAAAAAGCTCTGTTGAAGCCTCTAGCCCAATTTTTATGTTCAGTGGATTATGTGGTTTCAAGCTTGATTTTAGCTTATTAAAATGTCTTAGCATTTGCTTACGGTTAAAGTACTCTTTTCCTGGCAGTTGCTCTTCATGTGCAATCATCTGTCACAACAATTTTAAAGGCCCGTATGATTTATTCTTTTAGAGGCAGAAACTCAGCTATATGTCATGATGCATGTAAAGGGCACTTTTATTTAACTGCCTGCCCTTGTCCCATTTCCTTTAGGTCAGAGCACAGTGGCACCATGGTATCAACTATAGATACCATCATGTATTTGGCTATCGGGATAGGCGCTGCGCTGTTCTTTATCTACTTCTGCTGCACCACCTTCCTCCCAAAGGAAGCGAATGGTTTCGCCGCAAGGTTTCGGAAGCACAGAAAGACTCGTCAACTCAAATGTGACAGCCCAGATTCCAGCACATTCGACCCTCCCGGTGAGCAGTTGTCCGACATTCGCCGCTGCAGCAGTGATGAAGAACCCAGCTGTTATGGAGGCAGTAGCCACGGAAGTGGTGGTCGTGCCAGTTGCAGCTATTCTCTGGCTGGCCGCGACTGTGATGGCCTAAGTGGCCATGACAGTGCATGTGCCATTGATGAGACCGAAAGGTGCGATGGCAGCGGTGATGAAGGCTGTAATGATTGAATGTAGCTAGATGTGGGAGGTTCAATACTTTCCATAGCAGAGCCAGAGTCGTTCAATACTTCCTAGTGGTCATGAAACTCCCGCCAAACA
Organism: Amblyomma maculatum; assembly: GCA_023969395.1. Lineage (NCBI taxonomy): Eukaryota > Metazoa > Arthropoda > Arachnida > Ixodida > Ixodidae > Amblyomma > Amblyomma maculatum. Next base: position 124,317 of record JAJIZL010021126.1, on the reverse strand, counting down.
TTGGTTTGGGCACAAAAGCTCGGGGCTCCATCGATGACCTGGCAGCTGCGAGCGGTAGGCAAGCCAGTGACATATGGTGAGGCTGCACCTGAAAAAATTGCTTCTATACATATCGGTGGCTTTCTAATATGTCATGTGAAATTAAACCAGAGGTCCTGTATCTACTATCGTACCTTACCCTAGCTCACACAATGCTTACATGGGGGAAGTGCTCTCTGCGTTTGTGTCTCTGTTGCACAAGGATTTTTCATGCTTAGCGGTAGTCTGAAACATTTTTTAAATGTAATGTGGGCTCGTTAGCCAACAGCAGATGTTTTCAAATTGCGTTCTGCAGATCCCAGGCATTCCATGAGCTGCATCTTGATGCCCCTCCCCACTAATACCCCCGTCCCATTTCTCACTATGCATGTGAACCAGACACAGTGCCTATTTTGTTAAAACACATTTTAGGATGTTAGCTTGTTCTAGCTCGTTCCTTTCCTCAATTAAGCTCCGTCAGCATAGGCATCGCCCGCAGCACTGATCGGCATGGTGCTAGAATGTGGAGCACCGCTGGCTCCCTCAGCCAACATGGCAGCGTGTCAAGTTGCTAAGTCAATATATGTATGTCTAGACTGCCGTCAATAGTGCAAGTTTTCTGCCGACATCTCACTTGCACCGGAAAACCAGCATCTGCCGAAGTAGAGAAATGCGGCCGCTTTGGACCATTGCCAAAGCAGAGAGCAGCAGACAACCTGTGAAAGCCGGGCAAGCCATTACGTGAATCTGTGCACACCACAGCCAGTCAAGCCGTGGTGGTTTGTGACACTGACATCGCACAGCACACGGGCACCTGCGGCCTCGGCGGCCGCTTTTCGATGGAGGCGAAAAGCAAGATGCCCATGTGCTGTGCGATGTCAGTGCACGTTAAAGAACCCCAGGGGGTCGAAATTTCCGGAGTCTTCCACTACGGCGCCTCTCATAGCCTGAATCGCTTTGGGACGTTAAACCCCACAAACCAACCAACCAACCTTTTAATCGTAGTTTTCTGTGCTCTTGCTTTGGGTTCAAAGGTCTGAGCAGGAGTAAGAAGTGAGCATTTAATAAAAAGCTATTGCCAAAAATAAGAAAATAAATGCTTACAAAACCGAACTAAACGACAGAAAAATGAAAAAGCAATGTGATTTGATTGTCTTGGCATGTAATGGTGACTGCTGAAGTTCCTTGAGGCAGAAAAGTTTGAGAACCCCTTGCCTACAGTGTGCATGAAATTACAGTGCAGTGAGTGCTAACACAAAAGACACATTAGTAGGTGGCAGTCATTGCATTTCGGTCCATTTGTGCCACTCGCCTAGCTTCAGTGAACATTCTTTTATGTTTAGCAGTATGCTGTGTTATACCTCAGTGCGTTGTGCAGTAACCAGCATGGGATATTAAAAAAGGGTTTAATGCTTGGCTCAGCATCTGAACTCAACTGACGTATGTGTCAAAACATTGCTTTGGCCATTGTTATTTGTGACACTATGGCATTTATTTCTAGAACTGTAGAAGGTGTGCACAGATTTGAACACTCGTTCTTGACCTCTCCTGATTTTGCATTGTTTAGCAGTTGCAACCTTATATAACCTTTTGGCAGTGTACTGAAGTTGACTTCGCTCGTAATATTTGTGCAGCAGAGAGTACTTTCACTTGAGCATCTTTCGAGCTTATAAATGGTTAATTTAGGAGGCTGTAGGTTTGCCAATTTGCCAGCGGGTTTCTGCCGTTCCTGCAGCTGTACAGTGTTGCTGCTGCTCTAATCCTGATCATATAATGCCATCTGAATTCTTACACTCTTGGATACACATTGCAATACTGTACTGCGTTCTTCTTTAACATAGCCATTTTAACATAACATTGCCATTTTGACAGTGTAAATACGCAAAAGGAAAAAAAATGAATTACTTGTCCAGAACGAACAGAATAATAAATGAGCAATGAGAAGTGTCAACAACAGCTCTTAATGCCTCAGCCTTTTGCCGTGGCTGGCTGGGCATTTTGAATGGTGTAAATGTTGCAATTTCACTTGGTGCAGCTCAGGATTTCGCTACGGTTTTACAGATTGGTAGACTATCCAAACTTGTGGAAGGTATAGTACTTTGTGCAGCATCACAAAAAAGAAAAGAAATGAAAAGGTGCCATTACAGCCAGTGCCTTCTTTTCAAGCTATGACGTATTTACTCTAGCTAGTGATGTGTGTTGACACTGAGGCTCACCATCATTAGCAGGTTCAGTAGTGTTGCCAGTGGCAGTAGTCGTTAGAAACGCCCGCTCTTTTGTGGGCATCTCTGTGATACAGTTTCATTTTGTTGATGGCTTAAAATATGCTTTGGGCTTGGTTGAGTATCATCTTAGTCCTTCAGATATACTAGGAACAGCATCATGCTACACAGCTAGGGCAACTCGTGCCCCAGTAACACCGTGGACCCATTCACTATGAACTTGTCATGCTGAATGATGTCTGCGGGATCAGAATGTTACAGGCATGCAGGTTCAGCAGGTCAAAAGAGAAGCCACCATCTTCTTTTTAACCCCGCCGGGGGGGGGCACAGTGGTTACGGCTCTCGACTACTGTTCCCAAGGACGCGGGATCGAATCCCGGCCTCGGCGGCAGCTTTTCGATGGAGGCGAAAAGCAAGGCGCCTGTGTGCTGTACAGTGTCAGTGCACGTTAAAGAACCCTAGATGGTCGAAATTTCCGGAGTCCTTCATTACGGCGTCTCTCATAGCCTAAGTCGCTTTGGGACGTTAAACCCCACAAACCAAACCAAACCATCTTTTGTTTTGGGGGGAGGGGGGCGACGGTACATTTCAGATTCTCTCACTGCGGTGCCAGACGAGAAATGAAAAAGTGGCGTATTTTTGCCATTGCTTCTCCAGCAGCACCAACAGCTCGTCACACAACATGAAGGCATTGTTCATGGACAGCACTCACTTGTTTGCAAAAACGCACATATTCATGCGCTTCCACACTGTGTGTGATAAAATGCCCGAACACGAAAACGGCACAGTGCAGACCTTAGCTTTCTACACAATTGGGCGGCTGCCCACCACTGCTCGCAGAAACATGCTCCTTTATTGACACCAGCTCCACTGTGTGGCTGCTTTGGGCAGCTCACCAAGCTCCCCCATGAATGGTGGAGAAGTTTCATGACCATAAAGAGCTATAGAAAGATTCTGGCAGAACCTATGCCAAAATGGTAGACCTTTAAAAAGAACTGTTATTGACCAGGGCCTATATTCTGGAAGTTTCCATCAAAGTGGACATGTCCTAATGGGTCTAGCTCAAACAGGACTCATACTCTCGCTCCAGAAAATGATAAATGTTTCTGTGTAGGCTTCCTTGAGAAGGGAAGATTTTAGCCATCTTTAAATCAAACATAGTTGCCGGTTTCTTCTTTCGAACATGTCGATGTCAGTTGTAAGTGTTTATAGAACCTGTATCAGTCACTGTTTTGTAGTATTCCCCTTTTGCATTGCAATTCTTTTTATATAATGGCAGTTGTAGTTTCAGCCAAAATTACGGAACAGAAAAGGTTGGTGCCGCTATTGTCACGCGTCTGTCACCTCCGCCATTTGGGCTCAAACAATTTGGCGCAGACCAAAGTAGACATGTCCATACTTCCAGAGTAAAGTCCCCAGTGTTCACTGTGATATAAAAAAGCGGTTTACTGGAAACAACCTTGACCAGACGTAAGCTATTAAATGGTGCTTTCCTTTGTTGTGCACTTTCCTTTATTCATAATTAACCTTTATATTGCTTTCTCTAAACTTTATTCATAATTAAACTTGATATTGCTTTCTGGTTCTTAAAACACAGGAAAAAGTGCTTTGTAGGTGGAAATCAGTCATACACATATTATGGTTCTGTGTATCTGATTCAGGGTGCTCTCCAGTAATATGCAAATCTTGTCTACGACATGTATGTGCATTTAATACTCATTTAAGCGAAGTGTTAGGGCATCATCTGAGCTTCCAAGGAAAGGGAGAAACTGTTTAGGGCCTCTTATTGCTTTGTGTTCCCAAGTGTGAGGTTCAATTTGTTGTTTTCAGGGCGCACCTGCCTTTTTTTTTTTTTTTCAAAGTGATCCAGTAATGATACACTTGACTGTACTCGGAGACAGCTTTTTTTGACAATGAAAGGCGAGATAAAGAGGCTGGGGGCATCTTTAAATATGATTTGCTGGTAATTCAGCCACACGGCTTCCATTTTTATTTCATTCATTTCTGCTTTTGTAATATTTGGCGAGAATAAATCAAGGAGTGCAATACAGCTTATGATTTTCATTTGTGCACGCAAACAAAATACAAGTAAAATGGTTTTACGACAGTCTGTAATATCACTGATAGACGACAAGGAGGAACACTTTTTATTTATACTGGCTCTCAACCAACTACAGGCGCCTATTTTCACTGAAGTGTGCGCAAATTAAGCAGTAGCGGTAGATGAGCATTGTTATTCAGCAGTACTCTCATTTCGGGTATGTCAGACCACTGCATAAAATCCCCTCTTTGAGACAGGTGGCAGTGCACTTACTTAGTCCGATTCATTTGGTTGATTGATAAACTTCATCATTGGGGAAAATTGGGGGTTAGGGGTAATAGGTTAGGGAAGAGCAGTGGTCGGCAGTCCTTTGTCCAGGAGTCCGTTGGCCTCAGCAGCGGCTCTGGCTCGCTGCACCAGCATGCTCTGATGCTGCGCATTCTGAGTCTGCTAGAAGGTCCTCTCACTGCTCAGGACTAGGGCTATCTGTTTTAGGCATTATGAGGCTAGCCCTGCATCCCCATGTTGTGTGGTATAATGTAGCAATGTCTCCGTACCACAAACTTTCACGTTTCTATCGTGTTAGCCATATTTTTTGGTACAGGGCTCCGTTTGGATATGCGTTTGTAGGCGCCTGAGGGTAGTGGCTGCTCTCGGCTTAGTGTGTCATGGAAATGCGCACTTTCTACGTCTCTGCCTACGCACTCATATTGTTTCCCCATATGTTTCTGGTGTCGTGAAACGCTGTACAGATAGATGGCTCTGCCGCCGAGCTAGTGAAACCTCAGAGGACAGCCTCTACTCTAATGTTACCCTCCACCCAAGCCTCGGAGACCCAGACAATCGTGTGTTGCCTATATGGGTCTGTTACTTCCAGCCCGCCGGCTGGGAACTTGTTTGCTTTGCGACTAATCCTGTTGTTTTGGAACGCTCAGCGGGTGGCTTGTGAGTCCGAGACTATCCAGTAACTGTGTTGTCTTCGGTTTGCTTCCGAGATTGCTAGGGCTATTGCCACGTCTTCCGCTGTCTGAATGCATTTGATTCGTATAGTTGTTCCATGTACGAGCTTGCCTCACGAGTCAGTGAACGCGGCTGCGGTTGCTTCTCTGCCTTTATACCTCGCTGCATCGATGTACATCACAGGTACTTGTCAAGGGCTTTGGCTCTGGCATTCCCTCTGCCGTCATGATTGCCTGGGTCCACATCCCTGGGCAGCGGTCTGACCGTGAAAGTGTCCCTGATTTCTGGTGCTATGTTTGTCGTTTGTACGCTGTTGTCATCTGTAAGGGGATATCCGAGTTTCGTAAGGAGAGCACAGCCCGTCTTGGTCTGTTTAAGTCTTCTGATCTGGGAATCGAGCATAGCTTCACTATGTTCTTCGAAGGTACAGTGCATGCCCAGATCATCAAACTTGCTGTTAGAGGCGTATGGTGGCAATCCCAGAGCCAGTTTGTATGCCTTCCTGACTAGCGCGTTTATCTTGTTCCTTTCCATTTTGGTTGTTTTAAAATATGGGAGACTGTAGGTGATGCGTGGGATGACGGGCGCTGTAACTGTCCGTATTGCGTCTTCTTCCTTGACCCCCCCTTCTTTTGTTTGTCATCCTGCTTATCATTTTGGAGACTTGCTTGGTTACAGTGGCAAGAGATTTGGTTTGATCGTGTGATCGCACTTGCCTCCTTCTTGTAACCACAGGCTTAGTACTCTCATTTTTGTGTCTGACGAATCGGGTGTCTGTTCATGATTATGTCGATGTCCACTAGTTTATACTTAGTAGAGTGTAACCTTATGCAGTTTGACTTGTCCTGTGAGCACTGCATTCCACTAGAACAGGCAAAATCTTCAAGTTCTTGCACAGCCAGTTGTAACCGTTCTTCTTTTTCCCCAGTAGACACCTTCTGGGTCCATACTGTTACATTGTGTGTGTAGATTGCATATTCTATGTTTTGCATGTGCTGAGTCTTCTGGCTATCCCTATCATGGCAGTATTAAACAGTATTGGAGATAATAACTGATCCTTGTGGTGTGCCCTTGTTGGGGATTTTTCTTGTTTCAGACCGTATGTTTTTAATCCCCATGTTGGCTGTTCTGTCCGTTAGGAACGCCTTGGCATACTCGAAGGTCTTCCGCAATTTGTTGCTGAGAGTTCCCAGAATATCACTTTGTGGCTAATGTTTTCATTTGTTGCCGTTATTCTGTCTATGGCAGTCTCCTTGAGCTGCAGTAAAACGTCCTGTGTAGAGAGCCTGAACCTAGATAGAGCCGAACATTGTGTCCCGAAATAATTCATTGTCTTCTAGATAGTTACTCAATCTTGTCTTAATAACTTTGTCACAAAGCTTCCCCACGCAAGAGGTCGGCAAAATGGGTCGGAGATTATCCAGGCTAGGCGGTTTGCCTGGTTTGGGGATCATTATGACCTCCGTGTGTCTCCATTCCTCGGGAACTGTACCTTGATCCCAGTGTGTGTTGACAAAATCCATTAGTATCGGGATTTGCTTGTCATTTAGGTTTCTAATTATTGAATTGGTAATCTGATCCTTGCCTGGGGCTGTATTTTTGACAAATGATCTGGCCGCTGCGTGTATCTCATGTGTTGTTATCTGGGCCTCTAAGCTCCTGGTTGTCCTCTCCCATGTAATGTATCGGGCATGGTGGTGTGTGTGTTTCCCACATACCTTGACCAAAGGTGGTCGATCACTTGCTCATCTGTTCCTTGGAACTGATTAATTTTGCTTTCTAGTGTCTTGCTGTGTTCTCTGAGTTTTTTTGGTCAATAAGGCGTCTCAGCAGTGCCCACGTATTGGCACTGCCAAGATTTCCATTTAAATTTTTGCAGATTTGGTTTCAGTTATTGCGCATAAGTTTAAGGGCATATTCGCTGATTTCTTTATTGATTTGTGCAATTCTCTGTTTGAGTTTCCTGTTATATTTGTGCTTTCTCCATCGTTTGGTCATCCCCCTGCGTGCGTTCCACAGATGGAGTAAGTGTGCATCCACAATCGGAAAGTCTTCCGGGGATGTGACTTCTTTTGTGTTCTTATGGACTTTTCTAATCTCCTCTGCCCGTTTTTGTAAGTTGATGATTTCTTGTCCTCTGTTGTTCTTTCTCTGAACTTGGGCCAGTCAGTGATTTTAGCCTTACGTGGGGAGTCGTGGTCACTATCAAAAGTTTTGTTGGTGTGGGTCTATATACACTCTTCTATATTTTGGATTAGTGTGCGGTTAGGGCATGTATTTCTGGAAACACTTTTTCCTCCTCTTGTGAGGAAACGGGGGTTGGTAACAAGCTCCAGGCTATGCCTATCTATGTTGGTTATGATGGATCTACTCTTGGCCAAGTCTATCCTATACCCCCCGTTTCTGTGCGGGGCGTTCAAGCCCCCACTATCACTACGTGGTCATCCTTGGCTTTTCTTGCTACTTCTTTCATTAAGGCATCAAAGCTAGCAATAAAAATATATTTTATGATCTCCTCCTTTGTGCGAATCTTGTTAATTGTGATGTCTTTGTAGCACAGTGTTGCGACTTCCTTGAATCTTTCATCTGTGACAACTTCGTAGCTTGCCATCTTGGGAGATGAGTTGGTTTCTTGCAATGCTACAATTTCTGGTGGTTTTTCTCTTTCAAAACGTAGATGTTAAAGTTAGCCTTCCCTTTAAAGCCACGGCAATTTCATTGCCATATGGTTAGTAATTTCGTCTTCTAGAAGATTAATGTTGAACGCTTACGGCTGCCTTGCGAAGCTCTTCGCAACTCTGCAAACGCTATCAGGTTCAGCTCCTCTTTTGTTGTGTCTACAATAAAGTTCCTCTATTTTTTGGTCTGTGATGTTTTGTCTGTTTGCTATCTGTGTAGGGGCAGGTGTTGTTTATGTTGGTGGCGGAGTCCGAAGTTGTGACTAGTGCGTTTTCCTGTGCACAGTGTTTGCTTCATTCTGTGGCCTTTTTGCTAGTAATGCTAGCCTCTTTTTAAGTCTCTCGTTTTCTTCCCTGAGCTCATGGTTTGCAGTCTCTATCCTGGCTAGTATTGTTTGGTCAAGAGCAGTGAGATAAGCACTTCTGAACCGACTAACCTTTTTTTGGTGGTGACTTCTTGGCGGTCTTCGCACCCTCGCCGTGGCCAGCGTTCGGTAGGCTCAGGAAATCCGCGTCCTGGTATGGTGGCCTGGAGCTAGCGTCCAGAGTCCCAGACTTGGATCTTGAAATGCCATTTCTTCCCTCTCATTTGGCTTCCTCACTGTCGAACCACCATGGGCAGTTTTACTGCCTATCGTCGGCTTTTTTTTGGTATATTTTTTAGTTGTTTTCCGCATCCAGTCTCTCCTGTTGCGTGAGCTTCACTGCACCACTCACACTTGGTAGGACAGCATATGTGTCCTTCGATATTTGTGCGTTTACACAGTGGACATTGAGGCAGGGGTTTTGGTTCTGGGCAAACGTCCGTTTGATGACCCTGCTTGTGGAATCAGAAGCACACCTGCCTAGTTGGCAGGCAGGGGTGTACCTTCTAGAGTCCCCCTATTACTGCGACCGTCATGGGTAGTCGTGAGCTTTCGAAGAAGATCATTGCAGTCTCTTACTTGCCTATCATCCGTAGGCTGCCCTGGCACCTTCGGTAGTTACTTAGATGTTAGCCATAAGATGTTGGCCATGTGTGGTCCCAGCGTGGATGTCATGTACCACTCCTCGTCTTGTGCCCTCTGATGTCGAGCAATATGCATTAAACTCTTAGGTCTTGCCTCCGAGGCTGAGCTTTCTTGTTCACTGTAGCGCCTCTGCCTTGGCGTCGTCCAGTGTACGAACCATCATTTTGTTGAAAATGTCTTTGACCGTGACGAGCATGTCACCAGTGTATGTGCGGTTACACTCATTCACCAGGGCTTGAATGTAGTCGCTGGATTTAAAGTTATTTACCCTGAGATTGTGGCTCATAGGTCGGAAAATAATCTTGAATCCTCCCTTGGGCAGTTTCACAAAGTCTTGCTCCCTTAGCGAGGTCTTCATCTCTTTAGGTGTGGCTGCAAGGCTCGCTGCAAAGCTGGGTGTTGTCGACTGGGTCGTTGGGCTTGGAGTCGTCGCCTCATGGCCGTTCGCTGCTGTGAGTCTCTTAATCCTCACCTCTTCGAGCTGTTTAGGAACGCGCCAAGAGGTGTCATTTGCGGAGTACTTAGGCTTTATTTCCTGCCCCGTGGCGACTCTTCCTTGTGTTCGAAGTTCCATGGTTTGAAGGCAATCTGTGCTCGAGCCCAAAGGAATGAGCTTGATGGCTTGAGAGTCGGGGGTGCGTCCATGCCGTCGGTGTGCCGAGCGGTGCCGGCTTCCCGGCGGCGTGGGCCGTACTCGTCATTAGAATTAGCGTTGCAGCGGTCACTGCCAACGTCGAAGTCTCGTTAAATGGCAAAAATTCCACTCACATTCTTACTGTTGGTCTCTACGGAGTCCAGGCGTAGTTAGGAAACTGTCGGTTAAAATTTCATGGCTATCAAAGATGATCGGACGGCCAAAAGCATGGGTTTCTGCGGAGCATATGCGGAGCGCGTCCACTCAGCTCCGATGCGCTTTCCAAACTCAGTCCGGTTGGGTGCCTACTTTATGGTAAGTGGAAACGATTGAAAGTTGAGGGTCGCTACACCTCTCTACTGATTGCAAATCATTTACTTTGTATGCTTTGACAGCCAGCACTTTTTAAATTTCACTCTAATCTTGTTTGGTGAAGGAATTCCTGAGCTGCCATTGTATGTGCTAGAACAATCGGGTGTCACCATCTTGTCATTAAGTCACTCGAAAACCTACCACAAAGACTGACATCAGCTGAGAAAACCTGTTGGAACAAAAACAAATTAAGCATTTTAGGCAGGACAACTTGGTGTCCGAAAATCGCAACTCTGATAAAAAAATATTCCATGAATAACAGGTGTTGCGATTTCAATTCGTTGAACAGAAACCTTCATTACAACCAGGGCTTTTATTCAAATTTCAGCTCTGCAGCTTTGGCCGCATTGCTAGAAAAGGGTGTCCCCGAGTACTGTTGATCTATGTTGTTTAAAAGCTACACGAGAAAAACATGAGAGCGAGCAGTATCTAAATGCTTCTTGTTTGGGGTGATGTATAGGTGAGATTAAGTGAAACAAAACAAAGTGTAGCAATTTACGAACACCTGTTCTTACCTGGCTGTTATGCACTGTTACAATAGAGCCACTCTATTTACCCAGTGCAGCCATATCACCTGGTCTTGAAACTGACCTTTGTTACTTATGCCATTAACGGGGTAAAAATTGCATTCATGGTTTGGTTGAAAGCATTCCGTCTGAGCCGCTCTTTCAGTCTTGAAAATTGTGCTGGATATTTGCCTGAATCGTAGCACTGCAATTTTGCAATTTAGTTTTTTCAAACGTTCAATATTTAAATGGAAGAAAAGTGGCTGGTGTTGAAACAAGTTTTGTTACAACGACGGTGCCATTGAAGGGCTACTGTTAAAACACTTTTAAGCTGTGTGGTCGTGGGTTGTTTTTCCATACATTGTATTTCCTCTTAACTTTTTTGCAGAATACATATCAGATAATCTTCTTTAGTTGAACATTTGGTTGCATGAAAAGCTTGCTCAAGGGAAACTGCTTCGCTAAGCTGCTGGCAGTTTCCTAGTATGGGCTTATGAGGAATAGCTGGCATAGTTGAGGGTTAAAAACAAAAATAGCCATGCTTACTCCTTGTACTCATTAGCTTACTGCTATAGTTTGTTGTTACATATCTTTACAATTGAAGTGGCCTGTGAGCAGAGGCTATCCTACCCTTGAATAGTGCAAGTACAAATATGCTGACGTTTATTTATGTGCAGCAGGTGTTGCGGTAAGGAAATGAACAGTGGTGTTGCCGTGGCTTGTATATTCTGCACTGTTATTAGTCAAGGGCTTTCAATGTTAGTAACAGGGCTGCATACTGGCTATAAAAATTAAGCAGTGAGCTGTACCTGTATTTACAACGTGTTGTTTGTCCCACTGTGGTAGCTTGGTGGTTAAAGTACTCTACATCTGAGCTGGGAGACCCGGGTTTGATCCCGGCCGCAGAGCTGCATTTTAATGGAGGCAAAAAAGCAAATCGACCGCATGTCGTGCAATGTCAGTGCGCATTAAAGAACCCCAGCTGGTCGCAATTATCCAGAACCCTTCACTACTGTGTCCCTCATAGTGTGAGTCACTTTGGGACGTTGAAAATGCCATAAACCAAAACCAAGCAATATGGTCTTCATAAAATTATACCTATTGAATAACTTTAGCTTGTGCGACTGAATATGGTTTTAGAATGTTCAAAGCCCCGCTGCAGTGCCTTGTGCTGTAGGAAATATGTTCTTGGCAGCAGAATAGATTTTACCAGATTTCATTCTGAACTATGTGTAGGATATCTCTTCAGATACATTATTTTTAAATGTTATTGTGCAACTGTTCAATGCATTTTCGCACTGTTAACTGACTGTTAGTCTAGCCTAATGTTACATCATTAATGTTATATGATTAATTTAGATGTAAATTGCACTCCTGTAATACTTCCATTTCTTTTGCAGTTTAGCTGGCAGGTTTATACTCAAGCTTTTCCTGGCCTCTTAATATAGCTAATAAGCTTGCTTCTGCTTGCATTGGTGTTGTTGTGACTTCAGTCTTTTGGCACTCCTCTTGCTGCTGTTCCCCTGTACTTGTGTCATGGTGAATTACATTTGACTTGGTCCAGAGCCACATATTAGTACCTGTTGTATTCTTTCTGTATTGAACACAAATGTATTATTTTTATTGTGAATGAATCTGTTTTGTTCTGGTTGTATTAACTTTGTGGTGAGCATGCCCTGCTGGTCCTGTTCTAGATTTTACCACCTATTCTTTACTTATTGTGCTAACCATCAGTAGTGTTTCCAGTATACCAAGTACTGATTAGTCATGCTTCTGTAGGCATATGGGAGCATTTCTAGCCATACCTGCATGTTTTCATCACTCACAAGGTTGCGTGCATGCACAGAGCGAGCCGATAATGCGTGCCATTTTTCAGAGAATGTTTGCAAATAAGATGAAGGAAAATGTTTCTACAGCACCACTTTTGGGTGAGCTGGGATACACAACCTATGGGTGAATCAGTGACAGCAGGGTTGCTCGTAAACTCTGCAATCTGAGCACCCCAGGCTCAGTGAGGGTCTGTATACTGCACTTAAATCTAAATTTGAAACTCAAGGGGCCCGCAATTGTGTCAGAATCAGGCATGGGTGTAATTGAAGGTAGACTTTATAATGAACCTGATGTTGATGGGACCAAAGCATCTGTATGAATAAACTGAGAGATTATTGCTAACACTACATTTTCCTTAATTCCTTTAGCTGACATGACAGTGAAGCCAGCTAGTGAAACTTAATTGCACGTTTAGTCTGAGAAGGTGGGTACAGTCATGGACAAATAACATAGACCAAGCATGGGTGGTCAAGTGCTCCCAATTTGTTGCTCTGCGTAAGTTAATGCACGTTTTATATTCATGCAGAATATTCTGCTTTTTTTCTTTGCATGTAAAGGCAGCAAGCTCTTCTATTTCAATTTCATGCCATGAAGTTCCAACACTGAAATGTTGTCCATATTATGTTTGTGACCGTGCATCATCGACTGATAATGTGTGAGCCTTGCTGGTAATGTAGATGACATTCATAAGGTGCCACTGCAGGCTGCCAGAACAGAGGTCCTCGTTAAACTATTGAGTAAACAAGAGCAGTGAAATGAGGGACTCATTTGCCATTCATATGAAGGAAGACAGTGCTGTTGGACACTGTCTATGGTTAGGTTACACGCAATTTTAATACCCACAGAAGTAAATGATTGAGCAGCATGCTCTACTGTTCACTTCTTAGAACACCAGACATTAAATTCAGAGGTTGTGGGTTCGAGTCCCACCAATGACATACGGTTGCTGCTTTTTTTTTTAATTCTCCTTTCTGAAAAATTACCTTCAAGCATAAAGTAACTGCGGTGTTAATTTTCCATCAATGCCTCAAATTGATAAAAAGAATAAAAACATTCTCATGATTTCCTTGGTTTCGGTGACTGTCTTCTTCCTTCATATGTCAAATGAGCCCCTCATTTCCCTGCAGCATGTTGTCCACCATTGTTACTAGGTTTTCTTCATAGATGAAAAAAAAACATAACACAATAGGCACAGGGCAAGAGAGAAGAGTGTTTCTGAATGTCACTTGTCTCTGCCATTTTATTGTGCTTAAAAATTTCTGACAAGACGACGTGCTTCTGTGTTGTCAGCATATTGGAGCTCTTATATTTGTATTGTTTGCATATCTTGCATTTGCTTTACATTATATCGCATTAAACTCATGGAAGAGCTTCAGTGGTTTGTGTGGCTTGCTTACTGTACTTGTCATTTACATCACTTGTAGCATTCCCCTGATAGTAGCTGCTAATAGGGCATTGTAGTCAGTGCAGATTTAAGTGCTACAGATAAATCTTTCTGGAAGTTGGGATTGCTGTGTGTAATTTGCTTACCAGACTTATATTCTGTTACTGCTGTTGTGTCTACTTAATTTTCTCATCGGCAGTGCTGCAGGTATGACATTTTTTTTTTAACAGAGTTGATCAATTCCAAACCACCAGTATCCCTTCCTGTAATGTATAGGAACCACTGCGATATGCATGTTTGTTGTTAAGCAGTTTCCTGTGGAGACACGCTCTTTTACCAGTGATGTTGTGATATGACATGCATTTATATTTATTGAAGTATTGTGCCGCATTTCTGTTTTAATTTGAAAGGTTTTACGGGTTGTTTTATGTTGTGTTTTTTCTTATGTACTGCACATTTTTGTTGTTAATAAATATGCTATGTTCTGATTTTTGTTTTTTTCTTTGGCTTAGAGTAAATGTCCAGTGCCTTAACAACACCTTTTCATTTCTCGAATTTTTCAACTTTGACTGTCACAGATTTTGGCAAGATGTCAAATGTCTTTAGTTGGTTTGGTTTTGGGGGAAATGAAGGCGCAGAACCTCAGTTCTCGGTGTACACCTACACTTCCAATGAACAGCTTACAGTTCGAGGTACATATGTTGGTTCCAATCCCTGTCACAGACTGGCCTCCAACTTCGCTAACAAGATGGATGCTAAATGCAAACCAAAATGGTATGACACCACTCTGAGCGCTGCTTAAGAACGGTTGTGTCACAATTTGGATGTTGAATCATGCATATTTTTCCGACACATTTCTCAATTCTCGGTTATGGCAACATCTTTTTGACCGAACGATGTATATGCTATCGAGTAAAAGCGTTTGGTCCAATTGAGCATTCCATTTGGAATCAAATGGACTCAGTATGTCAATCAATTGGACCTGTGAATCCATTTGGGTAGCCCAGTTGATTGTTACTTTCAGTTCCACAATACAATTGGTTTATAATCACAATCTGAATGTCCACTTGGACATTGCTTCCAATTGGTTCTGCATTTGCGTATTGGAGGGGGGGGGGGTCCATCTGGAACTTCCAATTGGAATTAAGCCCATTACTTCCTTGAGAGGTATCTGCTTATTACTCCCTATGAACTTGCAACAGTGAACTAATCAGGTTCTTGCAAAAAAAGATAGCAGCTTTAATAACCGAGTTTTCATAATTTCCACCATCACTGCTGTCTTGAATAAAAACAAGGGCTTCTCTCAACTTCGGCCGGTCTCGGGGGAGAGCGCGCGCTCTTTCCCACGGCCTTCTCATCACCGCGGAAGCCTACAAGGCACTTCGCTTTTTAAGAGAGACTAGCCTGATTGACAGACTGACTTTCTCACCTCCTCTTCTACCCTCCCCCTTTAATCCCCTTCCCTTGTGCAGGGTAGCCAACCGGAATTATTTCTGGTTAATATCCCTGCCTTCCGCCCTCCTTTTCTCCTCCTCCTAATTGGGTTACACTCTCTGCCACCTCAAGGGGCGCAACCAACGCGCATGCTGTAACGGTGAAGGATGGTTTTCGCCTGGTTGCGCATATATAGTGTTCTAATTGCGCGCTGTCATCCGCTGTATTCCACCGAAATGAAAGAAAACAGAGCATAATTGCTTTAGCTTCATTTTGTCACTGTATTGAAGTATAACAAAATCTGCCTGTTAGAACCACCAAAAAGTTAAATCATTCTTCTCCAAAACTATGACAAGCACATATGACATACTGCTGTCTTAAATGCAGAAAGATGATGCATTGATTCGTTCTTTACAAATGACCATGCTAGACTGGCAATTAAATAAGCTTGGTAATGTGACGTATCTATAGGGTTTCACGTCCGAGAGGAACTCAGGCTATGTATGAGGGGTGTCGTAGTGGATGTCCTGGAAATTTAGATCACATAGTCTTCTTTAATGTCCACTATTCTGCAGTACACGGGTACATTGACGTCATCGCTTCGAGATACGACCGCCGCGGCCAATCTAACCCGAGCGAAATGAAAACTCAAAACCTTGCACGTAGGCGCTCCTAGATACCGCCCTGTAAAAAACATGGCAAGATCGTAATCTTATATTCTGCTCTATGCATGCTGGCAGTTGTTGCCAAATGGTCTGGGTTTCGTGGACACCATATAATAATTAGTTCAATGGAAAGGAAATACGCAATAGCTGTCACACGTTCTGTGGACACCTGAACTGCGTCGTAAGGGAAGGGTGAAGGTGGGAGTGAAAGCGTAAAGAGAGCAAGAGGAGCCATAGTGAAGGGCTGCAAAAGAACTGTGAGTTGAGCTAGTTGGTGCTTCATTTTTTAAAAAAATACACAGCGCAACAAACATAGGACAAGCGAGTAGACGGGAACAGCGCTGATCCCGTCTCGGCGCTCAGCGCTGAGACGGGAAACGGATCTCTGAGTCGGATCTCAGCGCTGAAAAAACAGCGCTGTTCCCGTCTACTCGCTTGTCCTATGTTTGTTGCGCTGTGTATTTTTTAAATAGTGAAGGGCTACGGAGTAATTTCGACTAGCTGGGGACCTTTAACGGACGCGTCTGTTTCGCCTCCATCGAAACGCAGCCACCGGGAGTCGGGATCGAACCCGGGTACTCTGACACAATAGTTTGGCGTCTTATTATTACCACTGCACCACATTTGCTTTTTAAGGCGAAAGCCTTAATAGCTCATGCTGTCGTGGACAAAATGTGTCCCGCTTTTTTTGCGGCGGCTCTGATTGGCCGAGGCGGGATGATGTCAGAGGTCTCGACCAATCACAGAACACCATCACAGTGCGAACAAATGTCTGCCTTATATGGCCATATGGCAATCAATGGTCAATTGCTAATTAATTGTTAATTAGTTACAAATAACAATTAGTAGCTATTTACTTATTAGTGCCAGTTGTGTAGCAGAATGCGGCACTCAGGCTTTCGCTTTTCACTACATTAGTCACTAAAGTCCCTCGTAATTTTTTTTGCGAGTTGCATAGCTCATCCTAAAATAGCGCTTTCCAGTAACCTGAAGAAATGGCTATAAATAATTAAGGAGCAAAGTTTCTTTGATTTGCACGTTTCTCCTGTTTAGAGCTATAGAAATGAAAAATAAATCGGTATTTCCTGTTGGAGGTATGTTTTTTTTTTTTAATTGATTCACAGGAAGGGAGAAGCGCAGTATCTGTCACACTTGTTTTTGTGGACACCTGAACCGCGCAGTGAGTGGAAATGGAAAGAGAAAGACGAGCCTTAGCAGAGGGCTACGGAGCAATTTCAACCACATGGACATCTTTAACGTGCACTGACATCGCACCATGGTGTAGAAAGTATACACTATAGTATATACACCGTGCATCGCACAGCACACGGGCGCCTCTTCGTTTCGCAGCCGCAGCGGCTGGGATCGAACCCAGGTTCTCCGGCACAGTAGCCGGGCATCTTACGACTGCACCACCGCGGCGGGAGTGT
>JAJIZL010021126.1:88776-107123 GCA_023969395.1 Amblyomma maculatum | reverse complement strand
AATCCGTTATGCTCATACGTCGAAAGCGCTGCAGCGCGGTCCTCTGCTCCGCGCCGAGATTCGCCGCAAGCGAGCTGCTTTCGAAACGCAACATAAGTGACAGTTACGGCGATGCCAGCTACAGATCCTACTTAGGTGCAATAATGGGCATAGCTTTAAAGGAATGTTCATTTTTAAGGGGAATATGATTTTCTCCTTTCTTAAATTTCCCTATAAAAGTTTTGAGGAGGAATGTTTTTTTCTTCTTGTGGTGCCGCTCTCCTCGCGTCTGCTGAGTAAATATTCGTGCCCGATATTTTGATGTTACGTCGGTCGCGAGACTACATAAACTTTCAGCCGATTGATATGTTCTGAACGTAACGCATGTGCAACTGGAAGAAGAAAATTTCACTACATTGGACAGCCACTGTTTCACATTTTTGTTCTTTACTCAGTCTGTGGAGTGCCAGAAATTATTAATGCCTCTTTTTAGCTAGCTGTGCGTCTTTCCTTCTTTCGCAGCACTGTACCTTAATTGTTGTCTACTGAAAGAGAAGTGATTCACATTAGTAAAAGTAATTTCGAATGGAATTAATTACTTTTGCTGACATAAGTGGCAGTGGGATTTCAGGATATTATTTAAACTTTAGAATCCCCACTTGTCATGCTTGCCAAGCAAACGCTTCATACCGAGTGTAACTTGATACCTTTTACAATGCACACTGCGTGCCGCGTAAATTTTATTTGCTAAAAATTTAGGGACAGAAAGCTTTAGGCCAGTATATCCGGTGTTCATGCAACTACCATACAGTCCAGGCATGGCAGTGATTGAATTACAGTACTAAATGTACGGTAAACTAGTTTTTGTGTAATTTGTAATATAATCGATTATTTTCGATCTGGCAATTGAGTAATGGAATTAAATACTTTAGGGCAGTAAATGTGCAGCAAAAGTAATTGATTCCTTTCGAAATTAATTTTGCTAAAGTGAATCACAATTCTCTTTCAGTAGACAATGTGGTATACAGTGCTGCGAAAGCAGGAAAGACGCACAGCAAGCCTGGGCCAGCGTAACGGATCAGAAAAAAGAGAATTGAGTAGAACTGTGCGTCTGAGACCTGCGGTGTTATGCGTAGCCAGGTGACCTATTGCGGCTATCCTTGTGGGTTAATCCGCAACCACTCACCAGACAATACGATAGGGGGCCGCTGAAGGGACAGATGGTGCAAGGCGGCCGCAGTTTGAATCTAATGCTGGGAGCGCGCAGTGGCGCTCCCTGTTGCATAGTCTAGTGCGCAGTGGTGTCTAGTTACACTCGTCACCAAGGGGTGAGGGAGGAGAGACTGGCGGTAAGGTCCACAGCGCTGCACTATAGTGCCTAGAAGGTTGCGAACGTTACAGGTGCTGAGGTCGACTCTTAGGACCAATGGGGCAAGTCGGGCCAGCAAGACGCTGGGTTGTTTCTGTCTTCAGTGCAATGAAAGCGCGAACGCTCACCATGTTTCTGTTTTGTTGCTGTTGTGCTATCTTCATATAATGGCGCTTTCTGCAGGAAAGATGGAGAGAACAGTTGTCTGAGACGGAATTTGTCGGGAAGACAACGTGTGGGCCGCGTCTAAAGCGATTGTCAATTTGTTTACTAGGCTTACTGTAATTTTTTTATGAAATAAATGTAGAAAGTAATTTAGAAGTAATTGCATTACTCAGCAGAAGTAATTGTAACGTAATTACTTCTTGGGAACGGTAATTAGTAATGTAATCTAATTCCTTTTCAAAAGTAATTTTGTCGTGTATGATGCAGTCGCACTGATCGAGGGTATCGCCCGCGCGAGGAATTTATCTGCATTTTATACCTCGAAGATTGCAAATATTACACGCTGATTACGCGCTCTTTGTGTGTACTATAATTATTGACATGTGAGGACTTGAAGGTTGCAATGGGTGGGGCAGGGGCGAACACGCTCTTCCCTTGTGCGTGAACTACGTGAATGGCGGTAGCAGACTCGGAGCGGTGAGGAGGTGGCGACCCCACCGATGTGCGGCGGGAGGTGGAAACAGACCCCATTGCGAAGGCCATAAGAAGAAGCGCATTCTCCCTCGAGAGCGGCCGTGGCTCAACAGACAAGTACCACTGGCTCTAGCAGGAGGACTCCGAGTGGAGCATATGAGCACAAAGAAAAAGTTACTTCAGTCCCTAGCATATAGGCATTGTACCATGCTCATCATCAGGCTTGTAGTGTTGCCGTTGTTTGTTTTCCCATGCCTGCTTGACTGTGATCTACTTGGGGTTGTCACTTGTGTTGGGAGTCAGCTTATCTTACAAACCCTATTGGGGCATTGGTTCTAACTACATCATTGGAACCAAGTGTGCATTCAAATTCCAGTTCGAATGTTCTTCAGTCACATTCGGAACAAATAGTCATTCCAAAATGGA
The DNA here is from genome assembly GCA_023969395.1 of Amblyomma maculatum. NCBI lineage: Eukaryota > Metazoa > Arthropoda > Arachnida > Ixodida > Ixodidae > Amblyomma > Amblyomma maculatum. The sequence goes on along the minus strand of JAJIZL010021126.1, from coordinate 104,710 downwards.
ATCATTTAGAATGACCCAACAGTTCCAATTATGTATTTGGAACCAGCTGGAAATTTTAGATTGACTGCCCAATCAAAAGATCCAATTGCTATACTCCTGGCATTTCAGTTGGTTCCAACTGGAGCTGCATATTGGCTCCGAAGCAATAGAAAAACTGAATTTTACCCAGTAGTTTTTTCGCCTTGTATCTTATTTGAAGACAGTTATAATTGTGGACATCAAATAAATTGCGCTGTTCTGACGTGTGTATTAAAGGGTTCCTGAAAGGGGGTGCTGAAAATGGTCTCAAATACCGGCATTAGTAGCTGAAATTTCACTGACTTTGTATGCCGCGTGCAAATTCTGAAAAGGGAGATAAAAACTCGCAAAACATTTTTAAAAAATTTTCATTTGCGCGCAGCACGGCGATTCGCAATTTCAGGCATTTGTACGAATTCCCGCAGATTCAGAAGTTCCCAGACCGCAGGTTTTGCTTCTGGTTAGCGTATTCTGGCACGTGAGATCCCATTAAAGCTATAAATGATTTCAGAGGTTAGAATAATGCTTCTTCTACCCTCCACATGTAATTTGAGATTTGGGGCCGTCGTAGCTGCTTTACTATGCTGCTCAGAAGCAGACCCTGTGGCCTGGGAACTTTTGGCCACCCCTGTACATGTGTCGATCGTCAAGCAGTGGAATATGCGATCATGGAATGCGCCACACCGAAAAAGGCTCGTACGCTCTTCTGCCTCTCACGCTTTCTCTTTAGTTGTTCTTGTCACTTGATCGCATCTCCAGGATCTATATTAACTATATTTATTTTGAGGAATTAATTGAAATTTATTAAATCAAGTTTTGGGGCGAGCTGCATCTGACGCGTTGCCGCGGGATCTTCCAACTCGCATCTGCGCCTTCGCCTTTCACGCTGCACTGGGGTGATGGAAGCGCTTGAGTTGCAATGCATATCACGACACAAAAAGATTGAATTTTGGACTCAGTAGAGCTTTCGCTCTAGAAAGTAAACGATGGATCCGCTTTGGATTGTGGCGCTTTCAAGAACAGAGCGCGGTGCCTTTTTGTAATGTTTTTCTCGACAGGTGTATGAGTTTTTGACGCTATTTTTAATTGTCCGTATCTCTGTGCTACATATCTCGATCTTTTTTTTTTTAGGGGGGGGGGGGGGGGGGGGGGGTTAACGGGAGGACTATAGGCAATCCAATATCAGATTCAATGGCTTTTTTATCTTCGGTGGACCCCTTTAATTGCTTCCTCACGAATTTAAATCCAGAGCAGTCTAATAGGGAACGTTAAAGGAGGAGTATGCCAATACAGGGCAGCAAACCTTATGAGACCATCTAACCTGGCTCAGAATTGAAGTAATCTCGATTACAGCACGCTAAAACACCACTAAAGCCACAAAAAGCTCCTCTTATCGCAAGATAGTTATGCTATCGCAGCAGTGATTGATAACCCTGAAACTATATGGTAATTACAAAGCGGCAGATCGCTATAGGTGGTCATTGTGAGTATTCTTGTCAAAATTAAAATCTGGGCGACACCTCATCACGCGTTCGTAGCCACCCCCTTCCCGTTGACGTCAACTGGCCTTTCTGGGTGCGCCCGCCCAAGTAAATTGCAGTCGATCCCGGATATGTCGAACTCGAAGGGAATCACAAAATAGTTCGATATATCGCTAATTCAATATGTAAAACATGCCAAGAGATGAGCTTCTCTGTAACACAGAAGCTTAATTCAGTACATGTACCCAAGCTAGAGGCACTCTTCCTGTAGCGATGTGCTGCACCCAGGCGTACCGGCATGGTGACCCGCGCGGCTCACGTACAGGTGTCATATATAGTGTCCACACCCGCGCGCCGAGCGTCACCTCGCGCCAGGTGCCGCTTCGTGGACGCGAGCGCGTGCTGTAAATATTTGGATGAGTCAGGATCAGAGCGATAAGCTCACGCTGGAGCTCAGCGTCCGAGCTATACGCAGCAAGGTCTCCCAGGTTTCTCTACTATTTTGTGCGCTCGAAAGAGGCTGCCGGGACACAAGACCTCCCGGCCAGCATCTAAAGACACCCCCCTCCGTGCCCCGTAGGCCTGCGAGCCTGAGGGGTGTCTGGGAGGACCAACCATTTTCTGTCAGAAATAAATCTTCCCATTCCATAAGTTCACGCTGCTCGTACCTAGGTTTGATTCATAAACGCTTAACTCAGTTAAAATAGGATGCAGGGGAGACGCATTTGGGCTGCGGATGTAGGACTCCCAGGTACTTTGATCATTGCCAGATGAGATGATTTTGACTCACAGGTACGTTGCAGAGATTGCAAGCCTCTGGGTCACCTGTCAACTCATTATGCAGAGTAACGTTAGGAAAGAAACGATTGGCCTGAATTTTTCGCCAGGCCTTGCATTCTGAAGGTGTTAAGGACCTATCTGGTGGTGGATAAATCCTTCTAAGTTCGTCTGCGAGTTTGAGAGCTCCTTGCAGGTGATGAGGGGGTCTTTGTCTCCGGGTAGCGGGGTCTCTATGGCCGCTCGGGTGTATACATCTCGAGCTAGGCGATGGGCAGCCAGATTGCCTGGTAGACCTTCGTGAGCTAGAACCCAGATGATTGAAACCTCCCGGTTTTTCAGTAGACTGGCCGCCTGCTTAGAAATTAGACCTTTGCCGAAGTTCCTAACTGCCGCCTTATTATCCGGGAGGATAGTTTTGGTTTTAGTGCCTGTATACATGCTAGCGCTATCGCACCCTCTACAGCTATTAAAGCGTTACGCGTATTAATTGATCTAATTACTTTCTGGGAGTGGTTCCCATCTACCACTGCTATGAACGCGGCCTCTTTTAGCCCGCAGGCAACATCGCAATAGGCTGATTCCTCAGGAGGGTCGTTTTTTAGTTTGCTTTGAATAAATTTTGCTCTATGCTGTCATCGTTCCTTGTCATGAATCGGGTGCATATGCTTACGGATCGGTGCAATTTTGAATAATTTCCGTGTCTCAAGCTCCAGGAGTTCAGCGACATATAGGGTGGCTCACCTGACTGAATCTGTTGTTCTTGTAGTATTTTTCGGCCCGCTGCAGTGGAGTTGAGCTGCCACATCTGGACCTCCCTGATCGCTTTAGCAATCTCTTCTCAGGTATTATGCATTCCCGTAGCTAGAAGCTCCTCTGTGGACGAGTGAAAGGGGGGGGGGGGGGGGGGGGGGGGGGGGGGGGGGGGGGGGATGGGGGGGGGGGCTAAAGCCCTTTTGAATGACGTCCTAATCATTTTATCTAACGTATCTACTTTACCAGGATTGAGACTGAGAAAGGGGGTGGCATAAGCTATCCTGTTGATTATGAAGGCATGAAGCAGTCTTTTAAGGCAGTGTGCTCCGAGCTAGGCCTTTTCTCCTGAGAGAGATTCGCCTGAACATCCCCGTTACCTGGGCAGCATACGTCTGAAGCTTTTTAAGGATGGTGGTGTTTTTTCTATTCTGCTGTATGAGATACCCCAGGATCTTAATGGTGCTGACTGTCGATACCTTGCTCGTTCCAGCTGCTATAGGTTGCGCGGCGGCAGCACGACATGGCGGCTAAGTCGGTGATAGTAGTGATAGCGCCGCTGCTGTATAGCGCATATTTTGACAAGCGGGCCTGCTTCTTGATGTGGCGTCGTTCGTGTGAGATTTGGCGTTTAGATAAGCAGACGAAGCTATCTATGCTTTAAAGCACACTTGCTTTAAAATAAACGTTCATTGATACGAGTGCGCGTGGATTCGCTAGCTCGAAAGTGAAAACTCCGTCAGTATTGCCGCACGTACCAAACATGCCGCATTAAAGGTTGACAAACTCTTTAAGCGCCAGTTTTTATTATTGTCGCCTTTTATTTTATGCAGCGCGGCGATTGAGTGTACATATTGTTCACGTGCTCATATATCGAGTATATAACATTTTGTTTGTTTTCATCGTATATCGTGACGCAGTCTAAGAGGCGAGTGTATGCTAATGTTCGAAACAGTAGCTAAATGATCATTTGAGCTTAATAGCCGAAATTAACACTCGATGTGTGGTCTCTGCACTATCAGAAGAAAAGCGCTCGATCAATTAGGGAGAAGATATCTGCGAAATAAATGATTGCGTTTGTTCAGACCCATTGCTCATCCCGTCCAAAAAACTAAATTACAACTGAAAAGTTAGCGCATTTCAAATATATCGCTCCCATTGCTCACCCCGTCGAAAAAATGTAAATACATCTGAAAAAATTACGCATTTCATATCGTTATGTCGCCGCGGATGGCTAGGAAGCCATCTTTACAAATCTTGTCCTTCGTTTTTTTTTTTTTAATTAACCCCGTGGCGATGAATCAGAATAAACTAAACCTGAACGCGAAGGAATATAGAGAGAAAGGGCTCTCTCTTCTGCACGTCGCCTTAAAAGATATCGCCGTATGTTTCATATAAGCTTGGTGTTTAAAGAGTGCAGCGCTTTCGCGCAGCTGCGATGACACGATATTAAGCCCTAATTTAATGCGATTCGCAAGCATGAATGCACTGACGACGCGGATTTTTGCCTCAACAAAATGCGTCGCTCAGAATCCACATGGCGCGCCAAGTCAAAAACGCCTTACAAACCGGCCCAGCGAAACTCTGATTTTTACATATTTGCTCCGTGGCAGGGACAACATATTTGCTTTGTCGACGAGTTTATTGATTTCTACATCTCGGAATAGCAAAAATATTAGTTTTTTGCTCGCATCTCCACGCTCCAAACCAATGCGGCCTCCCGGCTGCGATGAGCGACCACCGGCACGGCCGGTCTCGAGGGAGGGCGCGCGCACGCTCCCTCGAGACCGGCCGTGCCACCGGTAACCGGTACAGTGAACTAGAAAATATTCTAGTTCACTGTACCACCGGCTCGCTGCTTCAAAAACAGGCCGCGCGGCGCCGTCACCGTCGCTGAAACGACACCAAAACGACTGATTTGTGTAGGATCGGTAGGTGGGATTCTCTCTGGTTAGTTGTGCTTTGCTGCGCATTGAGAACAGTTCAGATTTGTGAGGACAGAAAGATAGTCCTCTATCTTGGGCGTAGTTCTCAACTATATACGCCGCTTCTTGCAGCCTCACCTGCAGGAAAACTGAAGTTAGCTTCGAAAGCTTCGACTTAGGTAGGTCCGAGCCCATCAGTACCGGGGGCAGAAGAACGCCCCAGGGATCTGTCCTCTCCCCGGTACTCTTCAATTTTGCAATGAGAGGTCTCTCGTACCATCTTAATAAGATAGAAGGCATCAAACATAGCATCTATGCAGACGATATCACAATCTGGACCGATGGAGGCTTTAGCGCCGATATATCCCGTGTTTGGAGCCGCTATGCCGGAACGAGTTTGAATTACCCGCTTTAGGCCACGTAAACCTATCTTAGCTAATCAGAGCGGCGGTACAGACAAATAAAATCGGACAGGTTTCTTGGTCGGTGGCAGTGCTTATTACAACAATAAGAAATTCTAGCTCATTCTCTATACGGAATAAAGATGGATGGATCGATGGGTGGATGGATGTTGTGTCCTTCCTCTTTGTAACGGGTGGATATTACATTAGAACAATACCCTGGCCTGGCTCACTTTCACCGACTGCACACGAACACTTACAAGTACATAGATACACGTTAACAATTTCAGCTACTATTTTGGTCGCACTTGCTTCCACCACTGTCTCAAGCGGCACTTAGTCCTGGCCACCTCTTTGAATTAGGCAGAACATGTGCTGCCATCTGCTGTGAAAAAATATATTCATGTTTTCTACGCCGTCAATGTCGTCAGTGGCGTCAATAGCGTCAGTGACCTTCCCATTGGCAAAGGGAATCGCTTCACTTGCACAATATTCTGTTTGTATACCATGCTTTCGTGTGGCTATCCGACATCAGAGAAGTGGAATTGTTGCAATTAAAAGACTCGAACCGAACGGTCTCAGTAAGCTTGTCTGCAAGTTTCGGACGTAGGCTATCGGCAAAGTTCTGTCAGCGTATGTTTGAAAACTGTCTTGTGTATGTGTCGTCAGCACATGGGCGTCATTCTCTTACCTCAAGCCGGAAAGTGTTGTTCCGACTGTGAAAGAGCGCGGCAAAGTTCGCGAAAGCAGTTAGCCTTGGACGGCACTACCTCACCGCACGCTCTGAGTGTGGCTTGTGCGGACGATCGTCGTTCCGTCCTCGTGGCTCGCCCAAATAGGAACTAATCAAGCGTCCTGTGGCGCTTTTTGTCAATACTGCTGGAGCAAAGTAAGTTTCGTCGTCTTTCTAGAGTGTGTTGTGTTAAATGTGTGTAAATTTTGTGAGCAGTGTTGTCCTGAAAAGCACGTCTCCGGATGTGGCACGATGTATGTGCATGCAATTGCACGCATCTACGTGCGCATGGTGCTACTAGGGATCTCACGTGCGCGATTTTCGCATGTTTTGACCAGCGCTTGTTGGTATCCACAATTTCTGTATAACTCTGTCCTTCTGTGGTTGGACGGGGGGGGGGGGGGGGGGAGTTAATAATGGATAAACTTACATTGAAGGTCGTAGAAGCCAGCGTCAAACTTACAGAAGGTCGTAGAAGCCAGCGTCGAACTTCCAGCCCAGGCACGAAGCACTTACTTGCACGCTGATGAAGTGGTCCGTAGTATGGTCGCGGTGCCTAGAAAGGGTGCTTGAAAATCTGCATCAGAAGTGCAGTAATTGGTGAACGTGCTTATATTCTTTCTAGGACAATCGCGTAGCAGCCTTTGTGTAAGATAGACAGGAAAAGAGGTACTTAAACCACATGCAGTTAAGAATTCTCACTATGTACTGTTTTACATACCTAATGGTGAAAGTTTTTGGTTTGGTATATTTGAGTTTGGAACATATCTGTTACCAAATTGCTGCTGTTTCTAAAAGTGCACTTTTATGCTTATAAACCAGACGGGAGCAGTTGAGATTGTTGAACAAAACGTTACAATCTGGTGTGATACATATTTGTAAGACTGACAAGTTTTGAATTGCACTGTGGTCAACTGGAGGCTGTCTCACCACCTGCAGCTTTGCATTGATCACATTGATACTAGAGGAAGAAGTAATTATTTGTCAAATTGGGAAGCAGTCTTTGCAAAGGAGTTGCACTGCCTCAGTTGAGTGTTGCAATTGCACTTGCTTTATTTCAGCTCTGAGGTTACATGTATCAATCAAATTATTGTTCACTTTCTCGATTACAGCTACAGCTGTAAAGTACAAAAGAAACCAACCGTACATTGGCTCAACGAATGGTGATTTCACTGTACGGCCTACACTTTTGCTATTCAGCTTCACACACGTTCATGGATATTTGGATGTTAAGAGCTTCTCCTTTAAAATAAGGTAATGGCGTGTGTCTTTTCTCCTGTACATAAACAGTTCTTTGGACTTATGGGTGTTATGTATAATTTTTATTTTTTTATATATTAATTGAACGGCGGCGCAACACCATCATGCACCAACTCGCCCCCCAGGCCGTTATTTTATATATTAATTTCATTGACATTCTTGCTTTGTCATTAATATTTGTGTTTAGGTCACAGTTCTCCTTTTTAAGATGCTAATCCTCCCACAGTTTCTGACTAACATCTATCATAGATTGATCTGCATGCCTTCATTATCTCTGAACCCAAGGGGCTAAAAGATACTGAATGTGACTGCTTCAACATCTGGATGGATTCTGTCGCATATTCTAGCTGAATATACACACTGAGCATGTGTCACTACCTTGGCTATATATCTCCTTGTTAAGACACACCGATTTTTTTTAAAGCAGTAGAATGCTGCTTCATAAATTATTGTAGAAAGTTTTCATGCTAACTTTCATTTCATGATGTCTCTAAAGGCTCGGAGTCTCCTTTCATTGAAGTAATCCAGTTCACACCCTATACTTGCCTAGCCTGCATTTGATGCTCTTTATTTCCCAGTTCTGGTTTTGTGAATAGCTGTTAGTTTTCTAGTCTATGCAAAACAGAGCTGCCCAAACAGTTGCATTGCAAATTACTTAGTGAGGAGCGGAAGAGAGGACAAGAAGCTGGAAGCATACCTTGATGCTGCAGCAAGGAGAGATCATCACTACACCCCTAATAGCTATCCCACAAATTAGCCAGCATAGAGGTGTACAGCTTAATTCGTCATTTGCCACATCCTTTTTTCTTTAATAACTTTTTCCACCACTCTGTGCTAAGCACGCCCTCACCAGACCATATTCCTGGGAGCCATTGGAACCAAAATTGCGCAGTTGTTGGCCAAACATAATGTTGAGGCCAAATAGAAGTCAAACCCGTTGTAAAATTGGGGCTCAATTGGAGTTTCTACTGCTGTTGCTGCAGAGCCTTTGATATATCACTAAGGGTTCCTACTTTTCGTTACACCTTGTTGCTATTGAGATATGAGTACCAGATAGTACTGAGAGCTCATGATAATAGGTAATCTGCTAGAAATAGGCCAGTATCAGGACTCTCATTTGGCCCACGTGACCTCACTTCAAGGTTCGCTGCTGGCTGCCATGCACTGGACACCCCATGGAGATTGGCGAGCAAGCGGCATTGATTGCATCCTGCGTGCTGCTGCTGTCAGTAGCGCTAGTGGGTGTTCTGTGGTGTGCATGTCGACGGTCACGACTGGGCAGCACTGTCCCTGTAGCTGCCGTCACAGAGACTGTGACGCAGGCTGTGTTAAGAGCAATCCTGTGAGATGAAGCGACTGTCGGTAGGCCTTTTCTTTTTGCTCACAAACTTGCATGTTTGGCACGTTTTCTCCACTTCTGGCTTGGAACTTTTGCTGCACCTGTTCGACCTTGTTCTGGTACTAGTGCTTATTTCATTGCTGTCATGCTTCTTTATTTTGTGTGCTTCTATGGTTGCATTGTTGGCCGACCCTTGTTTCTACTTCACTACTAGTTTGTAGTTTGTTTTTGTATTGCAAACGCCATACTAATAGGAATCGGCTATTAATCTTTTCTGTAGTGCATTACTTTTTCTGAAATTCTTTCAGTTCTTGCTCTGCGTTTCCTCCATAAATGTGTGCATTTGATATTAGCTGATTAACACTGCCTCAAAAAGAAATGCATGCCATTGATTTTCTCAGCGGGAGTTTCTCTCTCTTACTGCTGTCGTTTTATTTAAGGCATTAAGAATACACTTACAGCTTCAGCTCTAAATGATTTACACTGGCTTGCAGATGTGTTATTTTTGTACAATGCTTGGCACCCCATATTCTGAAGATGCACTTCCAGCTTTTGTCTGTCATTTGCTAGTATTTTGGGCTGCATATTGCTTCTACTCAAAGGGGCACTGAGACCAGAGACGCCAGAACCAAGGGTCAGCAAGAAGGGGAGGTGGCGGGGGGGCAGAGCCACCGCAAGTTTTCTTGTGCAAATGCCCAGCCCCTCCTCGACTCCTTCATTTTTTTTTCTTTTCCTGTGAACTAAGGTAGGATCACCTCATTCCCATAAAACTGGCTACTACCTAACGTCGTACCATTCAATTTTATGTTGACCGCACCCACAAAACATTAATGAAAGCATGGAGTGGGGAGAGGCTAAGTGTCATTCTGATTTTCACTGAACAGAAATTTTAACAATACAAATTGGGCTAGCGCAGGTACCACGGCGAGCTCAACTTCCTCCTTTGTTTCATTCTGCGCAAAAATCTGGGGGGGTATATACTTGTGAGCTACAGCTTTTAAGCACATAAACAATAAAAATGTTCAGAAAGGAACTTCAGTTGCAGCCCCCGCTGAAGATTTACTTCTGCCGTTACTCTGTGTAAGCAAACTGAAGTTGGCTTGTATCGATAAATTCCAACATTGGCACTATTTTCTCTGCAGTTACTTTCAACAAACTAGGAAAGTAAAAAGAAAAGACGTAATATGTTTTTTATTCCCTGTCCCGTGCTGAATTTTTGACCATGGACTCGTGAGGCTTGGCAAAACTGTCATTCACTGACAAACAGTGATCATGAACTCCTCACTTTTTGATATGGACGTCTCGACATCTCCAGCCCTCTGGCTGCTGAAAAAAAATCAGCGCAGCCACAGATTTCAATCAGAGTGGTCGGCATAGCTCTCAGTGTCCTTTTAAAAAATCAGCAACTGTTATCTTTCTATTCACTCATATCTTTCCTGCCTTCTATCGTCTCTCTGCAGCACTGCCTGTTCTCTTCTGCTTGCAGCGAGGCATAAGCAACACACTAATGCTGCTCACCTGTCATCTTTCGTCTCCTGCGTGCTCCCTGTCCGTCGTGGGCCTGTGAAACCGTCATGGAGGAGACTGTCATTTACACATTTGTTATTGTTAGCACCCTCTGCGTTCTGGCCTTCTTCACACTCTCGTGCTGCTACTGCAGTGCCAAAGTTGTGCAAAGGTCACTCAAGGACAAGCAGAATTTTGGCCCAGAAATTGCTATGTATGCCCCAGCTCTGTTGATGAACATGGCTTCAGTGGACCACTGTGTAGCTGCGGATCACTGTGCTGTCGACGGTGGATATGGTGGTGGGGCTGGTGACGGCGATGCGTTTGCTTGTGGTGGATGGGCTGATGGTGGTGCTTGTGTTGGGGATTGAAGGGTCCACTGCTGAAAGCTTTTAAGATGAATGAGGGAGTCCCCTGTTCCAAGTGAATTTATTTTTGCCTGACGGGACACTGAGGGCATTGAATTTAACTTACGTTTAAGGACGACAGCTTTGTGATGACAAAAATGGCTACGTTTTTTGAAAATGGAGCACTTATAGACAACCGTCAGCCCGTGACATCAGTGAAGATGTGGCGGCGCTGGTGACAGCAGTGACTTTCGTGGTGTAGGCAAAAGCCCAAACCGTCTGCATTGGATGCGCGGCGCCTGCGGCATTTTCGGGCATAATTTTCGATATTTCTGCAAGCTGTGGTGCGATTGATTGCGCCACAAGGCACAAAAAACAAAATGGCACTTATTTTAACATGTTTCTTGTGGTTGTATAAAGATGAGAGCGAAGGGCAGTGGCGTTGAGTGCTACAAGTAGACTTTGGTGACGGATTATCTTTGCGGCTAACGTGCGTTGCACTTCTGCACTGGAACTAGATGAGTTTGTTTGCAACCCCTAACTGTCGTGATTACTTTTCGCCGGCACGACGAAGAGTGCAATGACAATAATCGCCTGCAGCTCGTGCCCGTTTTGATATACTATCAAGTCATAAGAAATTTAGATGCAATATTTCGTGTGCGTATGATCCCGCAGGGAAGCTGCACTAGTTCCATTCACCTGCAATATTGCCCGTGCATGTATTCACACAGAAAAAGACACAAAAGTTGCTGCGAAGGTAATTGCAATTACCTTGAGCGGTCACTCCAGTGCGATATTGCCGATATAGCAGGCCCGCGGACTTAATTGTAAAGTAGCTTTTCTTTGTTTTTACTTTCACGAATTTTGAGGGACTCTTCATCACTGGTTCTATAGTAACATCGTTATGATCTGGGCAGTCCCGCAGCGTTATTTCTCATAGTCTTAAATTTTCTTTTTGTAGGTCATTAAGATCCTGATGAATGTACGAATTAAATATTTATGTACAACCTAGCTCTGGTCGAGCAGGGTATTTAAGTATATATGGTACATGTAGTTTAATGTCCCGAAGTGGAATCGGCTATGAGGGGTGTAAAATAAGCATAATAGATGACGCCTATTCGAATAAAAAATTTCCAAGCATATTCAAAAACATCAGCAGATCGCGCATATTTCGCTGTAATCGATCGTGGAGAACATTAATTTGCATCTGCAGTCATGCGTCTCTCCTAGAAAGCAAAGAGAAAAATGCGAGAGCATTAATTCTCACAGGCCTTCATGTATATATTAACCTGTGAATGACCTTGGCTACATATGTAAAATGAGGCAGACGTCAAATGTCTTTTTTATCGAGCAGGCGAAAAACAAGTTGGCAGCACACTATGCGAACATGTTACAATTACTAAAAGATTGAGTTCTTATTAAATATGAAATTCTATGACTTAAGTTGGCGGTAAAGTGAGCTAGAAATGTAATTTCTAGTTCACTATATATAGTTGCCGATAATATTGTTGAACAATACAGTCATGCCCCGTTAATATGACCCCCGTTAATATGGACGACCCGAATTATGGACAGTTTATCTGGGGACGAAACCTTTTCAATGTATTTATGCCTCGTTAATATGGAAACTCGCTGTCTGGACAATGGACAGAGGAAGAATGCACACGGCCCACTTGGGCCCATGTATTTTTGTCTCGTTAATATGGAAAGTGCTTGAAAAAAAGCAGAGGAGTCCGAAAGCAAGTTAAAAAAGGGCGCGCCGCCCGTGAATCTACGCGACAGCCGATGCGGCGGGATGCCTGGACGAGTCCTGTGGGGTTGGAACGAACCAAAGCGGGCGTGTCGCCGTTTTAGGAAAGGGAGGGGGGGGGGGGGACACAAGAGCGAGGAGGAACGTACACAGCAAACCGAGGGTGAGCGTAGGAAAGACCCCGAAAGGGGGGAACCAGGAGATTTCTGGGTGCAGCGGAAGTGCCGCCGCAGTCAGGAAAACAGCTACATGTGGTTGCAATAAATTCTGCTGAACATGTACAGAGAGGCCGGTAAAAGCGTAAGAAAGAAATGACAGGAAGAAAGACAAGTGCCTACAGTGGCGGTGGGAACTGAAGTTTTCTTTCCCAAAGCGCAATGTGTGTTCCATGAAGCTGTTAACGCTTTTCGGTGAGAGTTAAGACACATTCACAAAGTAGAGCGACAAAAGAAAGGCGATGTACGAACACGCAACTGGGACCGGGCGTCCTGTCCTGGACGCGCTTCCCTCTCATGCTCCTGGTTTTCGTCCCTGTTGCACTGCCGAACTGCCACAGTTAGTTTGCACAACATGTGGTCCGCATGTTGGCTTCGCTTTGAGTCGACAATGCGGCCTTGACAATGTTTGAGCTCTTCACAGTCGGCTAGCCGTCGTTCTAAACTGTACTTCAGCTTGCAGTGTTTGTTTTATAGGAACACATAGAAACGGCGCCAAGAAGATGGGATGTTCGATAGCCCTCTGCATAGCAGCATGCCAACTTGACTCCCTTGCTTCCTAACGAAAACAGTACAAGGCAAAAAAAGAAAGAATCAGAAGAGCGGAAAGGCAGAAAGGTTAACTAGGCAAAAAAGTGCAAAGCATCAGGAGCCTGTAACTTTCAACTTGAGTCTGGCTTTTGGCATGGCGGGTGTTAAACGCAAAAGAACAGAGCTTAACGTAGGCGCGAAGAAATCTGTGAATACAAGCGGCAAAAGCCATCTCAGTCAATCCCAGCCGTGAGGGATTAGTATCGACAGCTCAGCTGTTTCCTCGCCTCAGGAGAATCTCAAGCAGCTACTTAGCGGCTACTTTGCTCAGTGGCGAGACAATTTTGGAAGTGGCGGTGAGTAGAGATTCGGACGCTGATTCATCGGCCATTGAGGAGTTAGTGCTCGAAAGTTTGACCAACACAAAGCCCACCATCACGCGTGTCATGGTAAGCGAGCCGCTTCATACTGCACTACAATTTTTCAAAGACAACAATGACAAGGATAATGCACTCAAAATTGTCGTTGTTCTGTGAAATCTTGAGTCCAGTGAACACTGTTATGTACAAAAACAGTCAATAATTACAATTCTTTTTTCTCAATAAAATCCTTTTTCTTTTTATTCGTGATTCATTATTATGGATGGCTCGCCTTATGGACAGTGTTGGTCGGAAACCAAAGTGTCCATATTAACGAGGCACGACTGTATTATCGGCAAGTATATATAGTGAACTAGAAATTACATTTCTAGCTGACTTTGATTTTTAATTGATTGAGGGAAAGTGCTTGAAGAGATAGAAAGGCGCGCAGTCAAAAGAGTCGGCATTTGAAAACACACTTCCAGTCATTCACATCGTCGTCCTCCTTGCATGCGCTAGGAATAGACCCGGGAGTTGAGCAATGTTGACTATTAGTCTTTCTTGTACATTGTGGTTTCTTGTTTTAATTTAACTTAATCACTCACTGCAGTCGCCTACATACCGTAGCCGCGCATTGTTAAGGCCACGGATAAGGAAGCCAATGCAGTGCTCTCCACCAGGTAATTCCAGAAGTAATCGGCTGATAACGTGCTGAAATACTCTCCAGGCATAAACCAAACTATTTCTACGCAGAAGCGATCGCAGCTTACGCTTCAGAATATTCACACGCACGAACTGATTTCGAAGGCAGCGTCGCTTGGCGCAGTGTAGGCACGCAGCGCTTTTGCCTACACCCCATGTCGCTGCCGATCGCAGCACCACCTTTGTTTACAAACATGACACTTGTCTATATGCTGGAAGAAGCAAAAAAATGCATAATTTGTTTGCATAACGACAAAACTACGAATTCAATATGGAAAACCCCTACAGTGTCCTGTCTCCGTATCGATCCCGTCTTTTATTTCCTCTTTTTGTTTACGTACTGTCTTTTTATTTTCACCACTGTAGCTCAGGTGCCTGCGAGCACGAATCCAGGTGCTGCGGTTGACGCAGATATTTTCCTTCATAATTCTTTTATTTTTAATAAGGCCACTTGTTGATAAAAGCTGGAGAGTACATCCTGGACACTTATCATCTCCAACATCAGGAGTTTGAATTGGAGTTGGAGAAGAAAGTCGTTTAACACCGAATTTACTTACAATGAAAAATTATCTTACTGCCGAACAGACTCTGAAGACAGTGAAAGATTCAGCTCTCGTTTTTTTCTTCGTTTTTTTTTTCTGAGAAGGAAAACTTAGTGGAGTTGTCTTCAGTGTCCGTATTTATTGGTCACGGTGGGCTTCTGTGTTACTCCATGCGTTAGTCGCATGTAGATAGAGAGGTTTAAGGTTTGTTAACGTGTGTGCATGAGCTAGTCATTTCCTTTCTTTGAAGACCGTCATTCAGGTTACTAGTGATTCTGTGATATTTACCTTCTTTTTCTGAGCGTTTTTTTTTTTTTTTTCAGCATATGAAGCAAGGGAAAGGGGACTCATTGTACTGCGTATTGCTGCAACTCGGTTCTTTGAGTTGTCATCTGTGGCTTTACATGCATGCTGAAGGTGGAGTGCTACAGAAACTATATGTTAAAACGTTTATTATTTTGGGTTGCAATTCTAAAGGGCACACTTTTGGCTGGTACATATCTTGTTTGTGGCCTTTTTTTTTTCTGTTTTGTGGATGTTTCAACACATTCCAGTACTCATGAGGGGAAGATCTGCTTCATATGTTTCCAGTCTCTCGCCTAGTAAAGAGGCCATTGATCGCAGAAAATAACTAATAGGCATGCAAGGTTTAAAATTTACATCATTTTCATTGTCTATTCATAAAAAATTCCAGTTCGTAATAAAATCAGAAAATTTTAAGTAGCTTAAGGCCATTTCATGTGTGCAAAGCCACAGTCATGATCTGAAAGACTGTTTGATTATTTTAATATGTATTTTGATTCATTACAAATGAGGTAAAGAGCATTGTGCTATGCCTCTAAGGGATCTTGGGAGCATACCTCAGTTCAGTAGTTCAGTAAATAGACACCCATTGAACAAGATCTTTTTCAGGGGTTATCATATATCCTAATAGTAGTGGCCCATTTTACCACATTTGTTTCATTTTTCACGTAGGCGTGCAGTGAAGACATGGTGTTCTCCGCTCCTGGCATCATTGCGGGCTTGATATTCGCTGCCGTGCTCTTTCTTGGCTGCATCTTCTGGTTTTGTCGTTCTTCAGGAAGGAATATGGCTCCCGTGGCCCCTGTGAAATATAAAAAGCAAAAAAAGAAAACACGTGGCATCAAACCGGGATACTACCCTCCTGGTGGCTGGTCTTCTGACATTGGTCACTCGAGCAGTGATGAAGAAGCTGGCTGGTGTGGCGACAGTGGTCATGACAGTGGAGGCCATGACAGTGGAGGCCATGACAGTGGAGGCCATGACAGTGGAGG
>JAJIZL010021126.1:69940-81850 GCA_023969395.1 Amblyomma maculatum | reverse complement strand
GAGCACACACACACACACACACACACACACACACACACACACAAAAAAAAAAAAAAAAAACCGCGCTCCCTTTTGATGAGCATGAATGAAGTCGGATGGAACTGCGGGAGGTTTGAATCACTAGGGCATGCTAACAAGGGACATTGATTGTACAAGCTCCGTTGATCAGCCCAAATAATGAATGAATGAAAAAAAAAAGTTTTTTGTAGAGGGAGGGTACGTGTAAGGAGCAACACCTTAAGGTGTTGCTCCTTACAATCACTAGGTGAGCCCATTGGCATCGGCCGCAGCCCGGGCTCGCTCAACCAAGGCCCGCTGGAGCGTCAGGTCATAGTAGCCGAGCAGGGCTGCAGGGACTGGGAGTCCTCCCGGGAAGGGTTGGGTAAGATTTGGGTTTTGATGCGAAGCCATAGCCTCCTTTATATAAAGGAGGCTATGGCGAAGCATACTAGCCGCACAACCGAGTTCTTCCTTGCTGCGCCGCGCGCGGCCGCGTAGCTACCACTTGATCTACATCGGCGCACCACGTGATATGACGTCACAACAGCTGTGAAAGCTGGGGCTCAACCAACACCACCTTGGCTCAACCAACACCCTGGTGTTGGCTCAACTCGTGCGCTCGCTTGCGGACGCGCAGCCTCCGCCGGCGGCCTAACTCCCGCTCCTACCGCTAGGAGATACTGACGTCACGCAATTGTATAAAAGACGACGCACTCGTTGAGTCAGTTGAGCAGCGAGATGTCGGCCAGGGTGAGGGCGGCTCGCCAGACCGCAAAGCGCAAGTTACAAACAGCCACGGAAACGGGAGAAGAACGAGAAGTACGGCTTGCCAAGCGACGTGCGCAGTATGCAGCTAGACGGCAGCGTTCGACAACCGATGCCGAGGTGAAGGATGAAGCTTCGAGTACTTCTACTCGGTTCGAGCGGCGAAATGCTACCAAACGGAAAATGCGTGCTGAAGACTGATCATCATAGTGTATTTATTGGGTTGAGAAAAATAAAGGATGAAGCAGAGTAACGCATGAGTTGTTCTTGTCTATGAAATGGCTAACCAGGTATAGCCAGGTAATGTCTTGTCTATGAATGGCTAATCAGGTATAGCCAGGTAATGTTTAATTTTTTAGGCTAGTATGCTTCGCATCCTAGGCTTAGCCATAAGCTAAGCCAGACCAATTTTTTTTGACATGCCCTCACCACGTAGAAAAATGTCCGAGGACTTCTCCTCACAGTGCTGACATTTCCCCGTGCAAGTAGAGTCAAAGCCGGGCACAGCAAAATTTTGATGTAAAGGCGAAGAATAATGCACTCGTCTTCCTTTGTAAGGTCCTTGCAGGGCTTAGAATAGATGGATTGGTAGAATTGAGTGATCTCTTTGAAAGTATAGGCGATCCTTTCATCAGCCCAAAGCGTTCACAAAACCGGAGGCTACATGCAAACGCCTAGCTGCTCTCCCCATAAATAAATAAATAATTGGTTCATTGGAAGGGAAAGGCACAGTATCTGTCACACTTGCTCTGTGGACACCTGAACCGCGCCGTGAGGGAAGGGAGGAAGGTGGGAGTGAAAGTGGAAAGAGAGAAAGGGGAGCCGTAGTGGAGGGCTACGGAGGAATTTCGACCACCTGGAGGAGGAGGAGGAAGAACATTTATTTCCGCCGAATACGGTGCAGCAGCCACCTACGTGTCCGCACGCAGGCGTCCGGGGAGGCAGTCTGTCACACCGCGGCCAGAGGACACCCGGCCTCGTCTAGGAGAAGAGGTCTTCAGCCTCGGCCGCCAGGCGGACGGCGAATCGCTGTGTTTTTTCGTCGGAGCTTCTTAGCGTGGTCTCCCATTCATCGCTAGTTTTAATAGCGTTGCGCCCTGGGGCACGAACGCATCTCCATATTATATGATCTAATGTTGCCACGTGGCCGCAAAATTTACAAATTTCGGTTTCTGCACCGTCCCTCTTCCGCCCTCTGGCACCCGTCCAACTCCTCCACAGGGGCGAAAAGAAATTTCGAGCTTGGAGTCTTCTCCAGTCGTACGATTCCTTTTTACTCAGGGATCTAACCGGTGGCGGATATATCCTCCGGTCTTTCTTCAAGTTGTCGGTTACATCCCTAAAGGTACCTATACATTCTTTGGTTTTAGATGTTGTGGAGGCGTCCGCAGCACCCCGAGGTAGCGAGGAGCGGGCGAGCATGTGGGCAGCCTCGTTGCCGGCGAGACCGGCGTGTGCTGGGGTCCAGATTATGGTCACGCTTTCGGCGAGAGACGACTCGTTCAGAAGTTTTGCAGCACGATTGCTGACTGACCCTTGCTAAAATTTCTAACCGCCGCTTTGCTATCGCTGATGACGTGTTTCACGCCTGGTCGTGCAATGACAATGGCTACTGCAATCTCCTCCGCCTCTACCGGCGGTAGATCTCGATTTCTTTCTATTCCTATGGCGATCCCAGTGTCCAATAGGGCGACCGAGGTTACGTCGCCTTCTTTCCCGATCGCTGCATCGGTGTAGGCGACCGATCCCGGCGGGAGTTTGTCCAATTTGTTAGCGAGGTGCTTAGCTCTGCTTTTCCTCCTCCCCTCGTCGTGTACGGGGTGCATGTTCTTCGGTATGGGCGAGACGTATAGATGCTTTCTGATTTCTCGATCTATGCTTTCTCTGACACTTTCGCCTTCCCCGGGCGCTAGTAGGTTTACCCAATCGAGGATTTGCCTACCCGCCGCCGTTCCTGCGAGTCGCTCTCTCTGGGACAGCCTGACCGCCGCAGCCAGCTCTTTCCACTCATTATGCAACCCCATTTTCTCTAGAATGTCGTTAGAAGTAGTTATGGGGAGTCCTAGAGCGCACTTCGTGCATCTCCTAATTATGGTGTTTAATTTGTGTTCTTCGGTCTTGTTGATATTTAGGAATGGAGTCGCGTAGCACATTCTGCTCGTGACAAAAGCTTGTACGAGTCTGAGTCTACTAGCCTCTGTGAGACCACTCCTTCTGTTGGACGTCTTCTTAAATACTCTGACTACGAGCTCTGCCTGATCTTTTAATTTCTTAATCAGGCTTTTGTTACTACCCCTGCGGTTGATAATCATACCTAATATTCTAATTTCATCTACTTTCCGGACTTCGTTTCCGTTGACTTTAATTTTGATATCTGGAGTTATCTTCCCACTACTGCTGGTCATTACCAGGAGCTCCGATTTTTCTGGCGAACAGCATAGACCTGCGTCCTCTGCGTGATAGCTGATTATATTTGCTGCCTCTTGGAGCCTGGATGTGATGTACGAGTCGTTCCCTTCGCACATCCATCTTTAACGTGCGCTGACATCGCACAGCACACGGATGCCACTTCGTTTCGCCTCCATCGAAACGCAGCCGCCGTGATCGGGTTCGAACCCGGGAACTCGGGTATCTCTCAAGCTATCGTAGCTTTTCGCCCGAGGCCCATTTCCTGTATATTACTGGAAATAATTTTTTTATTTTTTTTTCAACTCCGGCACAGTAGTCGGGCGTCTTACCATTACACCACCCGGCGGGGCTGCTCTCCCCATCATTTGCATTTATCGCATAATATATATTTTTTGCCAGTGATTCTAATCAGTGCCAACTTTTCTCGGCGATACACACAAAGTTAGAGTCGGAATATGCCCCCCCCCCCCCCCCCCCCTTTCTATCCTACGAAACATAGTCCCTGTTGCTGTGAATTTCCTTTTCAAATGTTGCTGGTAACACTCACTTTTTGAGGCATTTCTTTCTTTCTTTTTCTTTTTTTACATTGATGGGTTTCAATCTTCGGCTCTCTTCCTCTGCGGTAAAAGGGCCTAGAATTTAAAAATAGCTGCTGACATTTGTATTTATTTACAGGAAGGGAGGGGGGGGGGGGGGGGGGGGGGACAAAGATCAGCAAGAGCAGTCTGCACATATATCAACTGTGTTTGTAGGCACCGCGGACACTTGCATGTTAGCAACGCTCGGTTTCAATCAACAACAAAAAGAAAAAGAGCAAAGTTATACATACTTAAACACGACATAAAAAAAAAACACAAAAAGAGAATTTATTGGGTACATACATACATACAAAAACACACATTACTCGCAAAACAAAGCACTATACAAAACACTATAGGGTACATATGAATAATAAACTAAATATAACATGATTCCCCTGAGAGGGGAAAACAGTATAAACGAGGAGGGTTCTAATAAAGGACGACAGGCATCTCAAGTCTGCTGCCTCGTACAACATAGAAGCGCGTGTGCCAGCGCCGCAGAAACCGCGTCTCGCAGTCAGTTTTTAACTGTCCAGACAGATACCTCCAGACGAGGCGCAGCCTCTGCAAGGCTGGGTACATTGCTCGGGCGGGAGTTCGGCGCGCCTCAGCGAGGCACGTGTGACACCACAACATAAACAGAACCACACTGAACACAAGGTGTTCAAAAGGTGTGCGCCGGCGCCTAACGCCGAAGGACACAAAGCATAGTAGTGCAACAAACACCCCGGAGATAAAAACAAAGCACCAGTGGCTAGATATGAAACGCTGCAGGTGTGTACAGCAAGGTTGAGGGATTCGTGACAATATTTTGTGGTAAAATATTCCACTCATGCATCGTTTCTGGAAAGAAAGCGTATTTAAATAAATTAACCCTAGACCTTTATTCTCGGACTTTCATCGAATGATCAATTCGACGAGACTCTTAGGTTGGCGACTTGATTAATATGTTTGTTATCACTTTCTGTTCTACCTACAAAAATGTTATATAGCAGGCACAATTATCTTCTATTCTCAAGTGGTGGCCAACGTAACTCATTTCGAATCATAGTAGTGATTTTTGTGTAGTCATAGTCTTCATGGCACAAACCGAGCTGCACGTTTCTGCACAGCTCGTTGATATTTTCTTGGTGTAGGCGTCCCATGCAGGACAACCGTATACCAGTATTGGACGGACATTAGTCAGGTATAATATTTGTTTGAGTTCAACAGCGACGTGCCAGAAATTTCTTTGAATAAATTTAATCACACAGCTAGCTTTGGATGATACGTAGTGAATGTGAGTGTTCCATGACCAATGACTAGTAAACATAACTCCCAGGTACCAATCAGAACATTTTAATTCATTCTGAAACTGCAGTGACTCGTACACCGCACAGATAAGAGCTATTGATTTTAGCTGTTCTTTTTTTTTTTTTTTTTTGTGAACGTTACATTTTGAAAGGTTCAGGGTCATTTTCCAGTCCAGCAACAGGAAAAGATGCACTCAAGATCCTGAACCTGTTTCACGAAGAATACTGCGGTAGACATAACAGTTGTCTACATATAATCTGATTGAACTGGGCACATGTACTGATAGATTATTGACATTTATATATAAAAAAAAAGTGGTCCTAAAACACTAGCACCATGCACTGCTTTCGCTCATCCAGATGCGCCTTAGCCATGTCAGCAACTTATCCGGTACTTTAAGGGAAAATAACTTCTGTGATAAGAGTCTGTGTGATACAGAGTGAAATGCATTTTTTAGACCTAAAAATATGCAGTCCACTTGATTGCCAGTGTTTTTGATTCGGCAGTGTTGTGCGTATATTCTATCAGTTGATCCTGCACCCTACGTATCCTTTTTGCCCTACACGTCATCATCATCCCAGTGCACTTACTCCATACTTTGCTCGAACTGACACATTTAAATTTTCCTTTTTCCCACGTACCATAGCAGAGTGGAATCTTCCGGCACAATGATTGACAGCGCATAGTCATGCTGCATGTTTCGTTTAATTTTGTTTATTTTGTTCATTTTACTTCGTGTTTTTGTATTTGTAATATCTACTTGTGTATTTGTTCTGCTTGGATCTGTACAATGATCTGCAGTATGAAATAAATAAAAGTAGTAGTTCTGAATCCATGATGAGTTCCGCAAAAAAGTATATATATTTGAAGATGATAGATTAGTGTAGATTACATGGTCAAGAGTTTTGCAGATAACTCTTGTTAGAGAGGTCTGTAGTTGCTTGTGTTTGCTTTGTTTTCAGTTTTTAGTACGGGAACATTTGCCCACTTCCAATCAAGTGGTAGTTCACCTAATTCAAGGGACATTGTGAATAACGTGGTCAAGTTAGGGGGAACAGAAACAGCACGCTTCTTTAGGACGTAATTGGAAATTCTGAGCCAGGAGCTGAGGGTACCTTCATCTTTTGCTGCAATAATGTGATACCGTCTTCAGTTAGCAATATGTCACTCGTTTGTGCAAAACTGAAAAATTCTGGTGTCCCTTTAATCGCATTTGTCGGCTGTGAGAACATTGATGGGAAGTATGAATTAAAATGGCCTGCCTTTCTTTCAGGCTATCGGTATAGTCCATTGCATCGGTGACATCTGGAATTGTGCTTTTGGTGTATTTCTTGCTTTTTACCTGTTTCCGTAATTTTTTTGGGTACCTTGCAACTTTCACAGAGGCTCTTAGTGTACAAGCTTGCTTTCTAAGGAAGCTAACGTTCTCTTGCCGTCAGGTTGCAACGTCTCCAGCGCGTGGCGTCCAAACACGATTGCAGTTGAGCTGGGCAGAGGCTAGGCCTTGCGCCTCCGTTGCCAGGCTGGCGGAGGTAGCTTTGCCGGCGTCTTTTGCAGCAGCTCCAGATCTGCAACCGACACCTTAACCTCGGCCCCAGGTGCATCTTCTTGCTCCTGGTTCATCGGCGGCGGCACCCATCCCGCCTTCCCGAAATGCTCAACAGGAAGTAACTGCATGATCTGCCTCCTGGGCACTGATCACGCGCCACCCAGTCTATACTCCGAGTTGGGCCTCCCACTGTACAGCATGAAGAGTCAACCCTTCCAATGGGCTTGTCAACACCACCAACCTGGATAGCAAGCTCCCATGCTTCTCACAAGCGCTGTTCGGAAGACAACCAAATCCATCTTCGGAAAGTGATGACTCTCAAGGCAAGCGCTCCTGTCTTCTAATCGAGAACCCGGTTGCACCAACTCCAGGATCGACATCTTATAAAGTGGCCATTACTCCTTTGGCTAACAAAAGCCTCACGAATATACCTAACATGATTTTCCAGGCTAACTTGGACGCGTGTATCGGAACCAGAGATTTTCGGATCTTCCCTGCCAGAGAAGTCCAACACTATGCTGTGTGGCTCTCGACTCTCACTGCTGTCGAATGATTACAAACGCTGGCGAGTATTTCACTAAAAAGCGAGATCTCAGTGTTTGACCAGGTGCATCTATAGTTGAAGTTTCCTACTTGCAGCGTTGGGTCGTTTACAACGTCGGTGTCAACGAGAATCAGGCTGCAGTTCAGAGTGAACCCCACGAACCGTGTCATCCAGGCCCGACATACCGGAAAGGGGCAATCTTGCATAGTCACCATGCAAGGCCCTCTGACACTATACCAGCCTGCCTGTACTACTATGGCTGCATTTTAAGGCCTCGGCCATATAAACCGAGTGCAGGTTATTGCTACAACTGTGTCTGTACTGGGCACATGCGCAAATCTTGCCCGGTGTCATTTTCTGTCTTCATCAATTTAGAAAAACGCCAACGAATAACTCTGCAGTATCACTGCTACGGTATATATGTTCAACCAGTTGTTCAACCTGACATCCGTGATACTGCAGCGCTTGAACTAGAACCCTAATATGGTAATTACGGGTCGTCCTGGTATGCTGCAGTTGAACTGCGGAGGCATTTCCACGAAGGTGGGAGTGCTCAAGGCTCGGCTATGAATTAACAAGCTCTGGGTGTGGACCATGTTGCTACATGAAGTATATTGGGTGGTTGTTCGATATCCTCCAGGCGTCGCACTTCCTGGGGTTGGAGGGTCTTCTGTAAGATTGGCGGACGGGGGCCAAGGTGCGTCTTTTAGGAGAAGCCTACTCGCGTCGAGGGGGCTTGGAGGGTCTCGTTGGAAAGCAGGTCGTCGTAACGCAGCAGCATAGTTACTTGCTGTTGGTTTTTGGGTCGGAGCTGTTGGAGCCGTCGTTTCAGGAACGCCCAGTGCCTTCTGGACTTCTTAGCAGACGACGTCCGCGAGTATAGGCGATCCTTTCATCAGCCCAAAGCGTTCACAAAACCGGAGGCTACATGCAAACGCCTAGCTGCTGTCCCCATAAATAAATAATTGGTTCATAGGAAGGGAAAGGCAGAGTATCTGTCACACTTGCTCTGTGGACGCCTGAACCGCGCCGTGAGGGAAGAGAGGAAGCACAGTTAACTTCGATTTTATTATCCCTTCTTATGCAGGAGGAGCCCAGCCTGCTTTGTCCAGCTTACACTTGCAAAACCAGCAAAGGCTGATGCGCAGGATAGTAGCGGCTCTCGGCATTCCGGCCGGAGGAGGCCGCGCGCAGACAACACCCTCTCTACTTTGCTAAGGCTTCTCCACCGGTCGTATGACGTCACGCCAAGGGACCGTGCCGGCGGTCCTTTTCGCTAGGGAGCCGCGACGCAACATGTAGGCTCCCTACTTTCCGCGATCTCAGAGCGCCGCGCCCATCTGCGCTGTTAGGGTACTGCCGCACGTAGCTGCTGAGTTTTAATTTTAATTTTTAATTGTTTCACAAGAAGGGAAAGGCACAGTATCTGACACACTTGCTCTGTGGACACCCGAACTGCGCCGTAAGGGAAGGGAGGAGGGTGGGAATGAAAGTAGCTGCTGAGTTCCGATCAGTCTTTTGAGCATTTCATTTTAAGGCGAAAGCCTTTCTACGCCCATGGAACCAAATCCCATGCGCGAGAATTATGCGAGAGATCTGTGCGTGAGATCTGTCATATCCCACTAGATTCCGTGAAATATGTTTTTGTCCGGCGTTCCTGCCATTGCAATCCCACACTGAACGCGCGCCAAGGAACGCCACGTGACATGAGCGATGGTGTACCGGTATGGTTTGGTTTGTGGGGTTTAACGTCCCAAAGCGACTCAGGCTATGAGAGACGGCGTAGTGCAGGACTCCGGAAATGTCGATCACCTGGGGTCCTTTAACATGCACTGGCATCGCACAGCACACGTGCGCCTTGCTTTCCGCCTCCACCGAAAAGCGGCCGCTGAGGCCGGGATTCGCCCCGCCGGGGTGGTGCAGTGGTATGACGCCCGACTACTGTGCCGGAGTACCCGGGTTCGAACCCGCGACCTCGGCGGCTGCGTTTCGATAGAGGCGAAACGAAGAGGCGTCCGTGTGCTGTGTGATGATCCCCAGGTGGTCGAAATTACTCCGCAGCCCTCCACTACGTTGCCCCGCCGGGGTGGTGGTGGTGGTGGTGGTGGTGGTGGTGAAAACATTTATTATTATAATACATATAGGTATGCACACTAGGTGGGATGCCTAGACAGGCACTCCATTGGCGTTTGCCGCAGCCCGGGCGTTCTGCGTTAAGACCTTTTGGGCCTCTAGGGTGCAGCAGCCGGACAGGGTCGCCTCCCAGTTCTCTCGGGTGGGGTTGGGGATAGGGGGCAAAGATGGGGTTTTTTGGCAGGCCCACACCATGTGGTAGATGTCAGACACCTCCCCACAGTGCGAGCACAGCCCGTCGAATTGCGGATCAAAATGTTTTAGAATAGCCGGGCACAACATTGTATTGGTGAGCAGGCGCAGGAGCACCCGCTCGTTAGCCTTCCCCAGCCCTTTGCACGGGGTGGGAAGTTTGGTGCGTAGATCTGTAATATTCACATATTTCTTTAAATTTGTACACTGGGCTGAAATCAAAATCCCGGTCCGCGTCGGGTCCCGTGGGAAATGCCCGGAGAGAAAGAGCGCGGGCGGCGGCGTCGGCTGCCTCATTCCCTTGGAGACCTTGGTGACCTGGAGCCCAAACGAGAGATCGGTACGCGGGATCCGAACCTCGACTGCAATTTTTGTATATGCGGTAAGCTAGAGGAGCAGTCCACCCTTGCTGGACGTTCCGACAAGCCCCTCGCGAGTCGGTTATGATATATTTGGAGGAGGAGTCAGAGGCTGCGAGGGCGATGACAACCTCTTCTGCGTGTGTTGGTGACTGGGCCTTGAACGTAAGGCCATCTACTGTTTTGCCCTTGTGGATGACCGCGGCTGTGTACCAACCCCTAGGGTTCGGGCCGGAGACATCCACATAGAAAACTCCTGGTTTGCTTCCATAATGGCGGTCCAAGGCTTCCGCCCGCGCCAGGCGCCGACCATTATGGTCCTCTTTGGACATGTTGGCGAGGAGAGGCCGCACATGGAGGGCGCGTCTCCATTTTTCGGGAATGCGACATCTCTCCTCTGTGAGTTGGGTGTGTTGGATGTGAAGTCGGGCAAGAAGACGGCGACCCGACTCTGTCTTTGTTAGACGCGTGTACTGATTGGTGAGGTGGGCCTCCCGAAGCTCCTTGAAAGTATTCACCACACCCAGCGCCATGAGACGGCTGGTAGAGGTGGAGACCGGGAGGTCCAGTGCTCGTTTCATGATTTTACGGAGGATAACTTCGAGAGTATCCTCCTCCTGTTTCCGCAGGTGGAGGTAGGGAGTCGAATACAAGATTCGACTGGTCACGAATGCGTTCGCCAGCCGCAAGGCGTCCTTGCATCGTAACCCACCGCGCTTGTTGGAAACCCGGCGGACCATGCGGCCCACCTGGTCCGCCACCTGCCGGAGCTTGGCGAATATTGTGTCGCATCCTCTCTGGTTGTGTATAAAGAGCCCAAGAACTCTGATTTCCTTAGATTCTTGAATGGGACCGCTTTGCAAGGTGAGATTGATTTGAGTCGAGCATGAGCGCGAGGGGCGCAGATGCACGAATTCAGATTTCGCACAGCACACGACGCCTCTACGTTTCGCCTCCATCGAAACGCAGCCGCCGAGGTCGGGTTCGAACCCGGGTACTCCGGCACAGTTGTCGGGCGTCTTACCACTGCACCAACCCGGCGGGGCCCGATAAGAGGCAAGCGATGAGAGGCAAATGATGAGAGAGGGAGGGTAAGCTTTCACTATTCTCCTCTTAGTTTAAGAGACCCTATATTTTTTTTTCGTAGTTGCTGCGAAAAGGAATGCGCGAGTTTGTGCGTGCCTAAGACCTTTATCTTATCAGCTTTACATATAACTTTTCTTTATTGTAGAACACCTTATTCACAAACGTATTAAGCAGTTAAGCATACAGCCACCGATTTCTTAATACAATATTGGTCCTTACTATAAAAAGGTTGATTAGTTCATTTTAATTAGTCGTCTAAGTATTACACTCAATCACGTATGTGATGTCCGCCTTACAGTAAAACCCACCTGCACAGACCGGACATGTGTATCTCGCGCCCGTTCCAGGGTTTCGCGGCGTCGGCGTTGTCCCTCGTAACCAGCTTCACTTTCACTCCCACCTTCCTTCCTTACAACGCGATTCAGGTGTCCACAGAAACAAGTGACAGATACTGGGCCTTTCCATTGTACACATTTAACCAGCCAAATGACGAGACACAGGGAAGAAGAGGACAGGACAAGGCTGGACTTGCAAGGGAGCGCGCGCATTGAGACCGGCCGGGGCTTATTGAACGGAAGAAAACAACGAAGACTCCTTCCGAAAAGTACGCGCACAACCCAATCGGTGGAATGGCAGGAAATTGAGAAAAGGAAGAAGAAAATTCAAAGCCAATTCAAAGTCAGGGCCTAACTAACGACTTTTCTAATAAAGCGAATTTGTTACAATGAAGGCTAACCGATGTCTTAGCCACACACTTGTCCTCGGCCTTAGCAATGTTATATGCTTCAACCAACTCTCGACAGAATTGTTTACTACTGCTGTAAACTACACCCGTATTACCGAAATCAGGCGCACAAAGAGACGGCCGGGTCATCTTCCGACTTACGCTCTCGGGATTGCACATGTAGCGCCAGATTATATCTCGGCTTCACTCCCAGGCGCTTGCATGCAGCTCTAACACACACACACACACACACACACACACACACACACACACAC
>JAJIZL010021126.1:22668-69540 GCA_023969395.1 Amblyomma maculatum | reverse complement strand
TACACACACACACACACACACACACACACACACACACACACACACGCACACGCACATGTGTTGTGTGTGTGTGCATTTTAGTGTCGACAATCTACGTAATTTGTCAATGAAGCCTTAAAAGAATTGAAAAATGCTGTTTTTACAACCGTGCATGCTGGTGTGCTTATGCGCTTGCATGTTTTCAGAGTACAGTGCATTTTTGTAAAGCTCAGCTATCATGTGAGCCTCTTGGATGGAAATTTTAATTGTATACTGCTGTTAGTGAATTATTTTTAATGAAAGTATAGCAGAAAACAGGAAACGTAAACACCTGTTGCATATTATGTTGTATGCTTTACTATTTCACAACAAGGCATTGAGCCCCAGTATGTAACTGAAATTTCCGTGACACATGCTTCCTGAGTTTTACAAAAGTGTTATTGGCAAGTTTTTACACCAATAGTGAGTTCCGGGTAAGTTCCGGGAAACGTAATCCGGATTCACAGACGATAGTCCGGCGTATGTCCGCGGTACGCATGCCGAACATAAACGGATCTCCGTCGAACGTTAGAACCTCCGAAAAAGGACGTCCGCCGGTCGTCCGTTCGTCCGTCGTACATCAGTGGCCGCGTGGGACCACAGTCCCTGCGTATGGTTTCTGGATTTCGAATTATTGTCCACCGTTTTTCTCGGCGAAAGCTTTCGCAAACTATCACGTGGCAGCCTCTGTAAAAAGCAAATATTTGACAAATTTCTGTCTGGCCTGATGCTTGCCTAAGTTTGTCCGGTGGCAGACATACCGCGTAGAATGCGCGTAAGCAGTAAATACTCGTTGTTTCGGCATATGTGGTTTCATAAGTCCCGTTAGAGGGACGCTGTGAGGTACAACTCTATAAAATTTGCGTTGTTTATATAAATCACCTATACGCCTTTTCCTAGTTGATTTTTTTTTCGGCAGCAAAGGACGCATTTATGGATCAGCTTCAAAAAATTTCCGGCCACCTGTCGTGCTCTCATCACGGTCTACTAGAGCTCGTTATCGTAGGTGGCCCGGCAGGTCGCCCCGCTCGCTCCCAACTCTTCACTAACAGGCATCGCTTCCGAGAGGGCCGCTCTGCGCCTGCGAATATTGACGATATTGGTCTCTGGACCTCTGAGCTATTTCAAGACGTACAAGCCGCCACGGAATCAGTCTACCCGGAAGATCCTCTGACCCTCTAAGACTCACACCTGCTCGCCCTATGGCATCGCAAGCAGCGGCTCACTTTCCAAACGCGCAGGTATAAGCTCGACCGTTATGCGCGTAAACAGCTAGCAGCGCTGAACAAAGATATTGAACCCTACGCCCGCACTCTGGATCGCCAAAATTGGGATGATTTATGTAACGCACTAGATAGCAACTTTGCAAGAGCAGATGCGTGGCGCTTCCTGCGTCTTCTCATAGACCCCTCTAGCATTCGTGTAGAGAACGTCCAACAACTGGAACGCCTCCTACATCAGTTTCCAGGCTCTCCAGATGAATTGCTCGCCCAGCTGAGGAACAAATACATCAATCCGTAGCCCCTTACTCTGCTCCTAGACTATACGGGTCCCGACAACCCTTCTCTCAGCGCCCTGATCACAGTGGCAGAGGTCCATGCAGGCTGCACTAGCTAAGTTACGTCTGGGCTCGGCAACCGGCCCAGACCGCATCAATAACAAGATTCTCCGTAACCTCGACGACCGCGCTATTCACGCACTCACAGTCTGCATGCTGCAATGCTGAGGTCCGGCGTACTCCCGAAGGAATGGAGACATGCAAAAATAATTCCTAACCCCAAGCCAGGTAAAATTCCAATCCTCGACAACCTCCGTCCGATTTCATTCACGCTGCGTGGGTAAGGCCATGGAGCACGTTATATTGGCGCGACTCTCGACATACATAGCGGATCGTGATCTCTTCCCGCCAAGCATGATCGGCTTTCGGCCCCATCTATCCACGTGTGATGTTATGCTCCTACTCAAGCGCGACCTCCTGGACCACAAGACTTGAGACACTCAGGTCATCCCGAGCCTCAAAGTCGCTAAAGCTTTTGACAACGTTCAGCACACTGTTATTCTGCCCAACCTCCAGAATCTGCAGGTGGGCGGAACTCTGTACAACTACATCCGCGATTTTCTTACTCATCGCACTGCCATGCTCGTTGCCGGTCCTTACTCCCTCTGGTATATCTCCCTGGGCAACAAGAGCACGCCGCAGGGCTCCGTCCTCTCTCCGCTACTTTTCAACATCACTATGATGGTGGCTCGGCTCTCCCACCACGAGGACCTTCATCATAGCATTTACGCGGATGACTCTGGATGACTGGCGGCTTTGACGGACACATTGAAGAGACCAACCGACCAACCGCGAACCGCGGACCTTTTCTTTTTTTTTTTAATCTCACCGAAGCGAAAGCGGATGAGGGCGCCGTTGAGGCGGAAGCCTAAACGGAAGCCTGTGTCAATACCTCCTCTCGTCTTCGTCGTATATGCGGCGAACCGATAATGTCTAACCAACATACCCAAGCGTCTACCTTATCAGACCGTTTTTCCGCCTCGTACTTGGATAAAAAAGCGTTCACTAGAGCGCTTCCGGGCATTGCCGCTGGAAAGAGAAACGTACGCGGAGGAACGTTATTTGCGCCAGAATCGCGGCGGCTCTGCACGAGCACTCATGTGTTCACCCATATTCCAACGATGTGCCGGACACTTCCTAGGTGAGTAACTACGACTGGCACCATCGACAGGGAATTGCATGCCGCCATTCTCAATACATAGCTACTGGCAAGGGGAGTCGATCCATGTCGATGTGCGAATGACGCATTTGGGAGGATAGAATTCACTATAGTTTCTAAACACCACATATCAAGTTCCTTTCGCTGCCAAGTCCTCACTTGACGCCACATTACGCGGAGCGATTGGGTGGCATCGGGGGTGCAACCATGAATACGTTGGTTTCGATCGTTGTGTGAGTGGTAGCGTGAGCGTATCATTCCTTTTGTCAGTGAATGTTTTGCATGTCTGTCGGACCTGTACTGCACTCCTACTGGGAATGTGGCTGCTGTACTTTGCAAGGTTTTCCGCCGCGTGCGTATCTCTGCAACAACGCCTTCCTCAGAATAAAATGCGAACTCTGATCAACAGAGGCTAACCCTTCGCTGAGGTAAACAGCATGTTTTCAATGCAGTTTTGCGCTCGGTGGGATCCTTGTGTAGTTACGTTCTGTGGCAGAGTTATGCCGTGCGTGGGGAAGCTCCTATTGACAGAGGTAACCCTTCGCCGAGGTAAACAGCATGCTTTCAATTCAGTTCTTTGTTCGTAACAATCCTTGTGTAATTTTTTTTTTTTTTTTTTTTGGGGGGGGGGGGGGGGGTAAAATTATGCCACGCATGGGAAACTGCCATAAAGCGCAAATATTGCTTCCATCGTGGTCGTGAGCAACTGTTTGATTATTAATCTCACTGAGAACCGCCTATGCCTCTTTATATGTATAAGTGTTTCTTTGCCTTTTTGACAGATATAAGTCGCCTTGCATTATTCGCGCACAAAGTCAGAGCTACTAAGCGAATAGAGAATTAAAGCAGCCAAAAAATCGTGGAAGTTTTACAACTCACAAATTTCCCTTTTAACGTGAGCTCTTTGTGAGCGTCGCCTCCTCGCTACCCTGTCGTACCTGATTACGCCAGATTGGTATATTTATCACGTTGTGGACACCGGGAGAAAGCGAGTGTTTATCTAGAGGCACAGTATATCACAGCTAGCTTCTGTCAATGGTTTATCTGCTTGGCATACAATTCTGAGAGCTGATCGCAAGAGCATCAAGTCAGGTTGCAGCGTACGGTATGCTCCATTCGTGCATCCAGCATTACACTCTTCTTCTTCAGGCTAAATTTTCCGCGTCCCCTTGGCAACGATTTGAAAATGCATATCAGTAATGGTGGACACTATCTGAGCGAGTCATTGAACGTAATGTCTTTAACATGTCTAACTGCACCAAACTATCGATATCTTCGCAGATCCTCCCAGGGAAGGATAGTAGTAACTTTGCTGTTTATTAAAAAAATGCCACTGTTTTTCTGTGACATTCTGGATTGTTTGTCGTAAACGCAGGACAAACTTCATAAACAAAATTTCGCAGCATATCATATGCTCATAAAATATCTTACTCCATAGTTACTTCACGATTGTATAGAAACACAACCCACTGGTTTTCGATGACAGTCTTAACTACTCATAAGCGCGTGCCAAACCTCAGAAGCAAAATTTTGCATCGCATTGAAAGCTCGGACCATTTCAGTCAACATTTGCATAGCAGTAATAAATATCGTGCAGTACTCCCTAGTTTCTTGACAATAAAAGGCCTCCCTGAAAGCTAAATTTTGGTCACAAGACAGATTATGCATCCAGTGTGGGCCCTGCAGCCATAGTTGCCAACAGTATTTTCTCTGTGTTTTCTTTGTATGGGTGTTTTCAGATAACATAATCGAGGTCCCATGACAATTTTTTGTTTCAATGAATTTTTATATGTTGTGGGCAAATGTTTCAACACAAAGGAATGAACCTTAGTTTTGCAAGGTATGCAGTAGTTTGTTCTCGGCAAAAAAAAAAAAAAAAGAAGCATATTACTAGAGGTGGAAAACGACGCTTTTGCCATTTCAAAATATTGCAATTTTGGAGCCCTGATGCTTGCACGCAGAACCTTTGTCGTGTATAATTTTTACTCAATAAATCTACGTAACTGTTACTTTAAGAAGCGCTATTAAATTTTTTTTTCTTGCCACAATTGTTTCAGGAAACAAATAGCAAACGTACTTCCAGGGAAACCGCATTGCAAAAAATTTGATTTTATACACTACATTCTAGCACAAAGAACTAAGTTGTTGCCACTAAAACTTTTGTCTTGATTATGGAGGCTGTCTTTCGATGGACGCGAAACGAAAAGGTGTCCGTGGATTGTGCGATGTCAGTGCACATTAAAGATCCCCAGGCAAAATTAATTTGAGGTTTCAGATTGTTAGGTGTTTTCTTCATGATGCATGAAATTCAGCCAAATTTCGAAAACAACAAGAAAAGGAAAACTGATTTCAATCATAAAAAAAAAAAAAATACCATCTTCGGCTTTTATTAACATCTCACTGCACACAACTCAGTAGTTCAGAATTATTTGGGACTATAAAGGCGTTTCGTTATATTGTTTTAAGTTATAGAAATTGATGTAATACTGAGACCTTGTACTGATAATTGTCTATATTTAGCCCTGCATTATGGCACCATACGCTGAGTTGCTGCCTTTGAAACTTTTCTCGGTATTACGGAGGCCTTGTTCTTTATTTCTGCAAACATTTGCAGCTCTAGGGTGGTGTTTGTTCTCCATATTATCTTTTAAATTGGTCGAAATGCAGAAATATAAAAACAAAATTGACTTTTTGGCCAATTTCGAAGTAATGTGGTGAACGAACACACGAATTGAGAGCTACACATTTTTGCAAGATCTCCGTAACACCGAGAGAAAGTTTCAAAGGCAGCGACGCATTGGATGGTGCCAGAATGCAAAGAAAATTATTGGCATTTTTCTGTACAAGCGTGTCAAGAAATGAATTGCCCCACTGCATTTCCATTAGACTCGCATGGTATTAGGTACTTGCCAGTAGAGAATGAGGATGGAGTGCCATTTGACCTTATTATGCTAATGGCCCTCCACTGTATTTGGCGCTCGAGAATGGCAGGATATCATTGCGATCCTGTCGTACGGCCAGCACGGATCTATTTTCGGGAAGGCATGAATAGATATATTGAAATTCAGAAACTTGCTCCTGAAGCTCCCGAGTGGCTCGGAAGATTGGAGCCATTAGTGACCCTAAGAGAATTTTAGAATGACGACGCCACAACCCACCTGGCTGATTGTTGTATTAATGAATGCTCATTGCGCCCTGTAAGTGCTTTTGTGTATTGTGCCGAAGTCAGGCAATAAAGAAAAAAAAAAACAGCGGTTTTGCAGTGGTCAAGATGCCCGACTACTGTGACAGAGTACCTGGGTTCGATTCCGACTGCCGGCGGCTGCGTTTCGATGGACGCGAAACGAAAAGGTGTCCGTGGATTGTGCGATGTCAGTGCACATTAAAGATCCCCAAGCGGTCGAAATTATTTTAGCCCTCCACTTCGGCACCCTTTTCTCTCTGTCCGCTTTCACTCCTACATTCCTCCCTTCGTTTAGGCACGGTTCAGGTGTCCACAGAACAAGTGTGACAGATACCGTATCTTTCCTGTCCTGCGAACTAATTATTATTATAAAAAAATCAACACTTCGATTCGAATTTAAGGAAACATCCCCATCTTCGATTTTGTTATAAACCACCTAAAAACAATACTCAGATCTTCATAAATATCAGGAATTAACAAGTATTGCATTATGTAGAATAAAAATATAAAAAAATAAATATACAACTGAGCACGTGGTTTTATTCTGTGAAATTGCTCATAGCCTTTCCTTTAAGGAGGTCTTAAATTTTATGAATTATTTTCTGAATTTCGTTACATATTCTTTCATGCAATAGCCAAACCCTTCTCAGCTTTTATAAAAGTCATTTTTGTGCTTGATGGCATTGTTGACGATAGCTTAAAATGGTTTGGTTTGGTTTGTGGGTTTGACGTCCCAAAGCGACTGAGGCTATGAGACGCCGTAGTGGAGGACTCCGGAAATTTCGACCACCTGGGGTTCTTTAACGTGCACTGATAGTAAATTCCCTATTTCTTGCCATTTCGTGGGTAAACGCAAATGAAGGTTTACCTTTTATTATATCCTGTAATTTTTTCTTTATCTTGCGGTGCAGTGATATTCAATCTAGCTCTTAATTATATTGTAAGCACTTTTAACAGCACTTTCTACCACTTCTCGATTATAACTGCTGCGGACACGACTTTGCGGACACGTTCTGCGGACACGGTCTGCGGACAGAAATCGGTGAGCATAGCGAAGTAATGCTTTCGCATTAATAAGTCAAGCAGCACAACGGCGCCCATGCTCACTCTCGTTGTCCTATTGCTTCGCCATCGCAGTACCACCACTCGCCTTCCTTGCCGGCGCCTTCGGAGCCACACCGTTCAGAGCTCACAATCATGACCGCAGCCTCCATTTCTCCCGCACCAGAAATAGACTGTGATCCCGCTCACCACCAACGTACTAACCCATACCGTCGAAAGCTGATTGATCACCTGAGTGGTGTTACCTTGCCTTCAAATGCTCATCTCCGTCGCCGGCGCAACACTTTCAAGTTACAGGATGGCACGCTATTCCCGTAATTCCCCGCTCTTTGAGCCGTCAAATTCTGCAAGCCTTTCATGACGATCACACCGCTGACCATCTTGGCTATCAGATAACCTGTGACCGCATCAAGAGCCGTTTCTTCTGGTCTGGCCTCTCAGCCTCTGCATTGAAATGCGTCGCGTCTTACATCCCTTGCCAACGAGGCAAGATGTCTACATCTCCGGCCGGTCTCCTTCAACCTCTCCTGTGTCCTTCCACGCCTTTCGAAGTGGTCGGCATCGATTTGTATGGACACCTGCCCTTGATTCCAGCGGGCAACCGCTGGATCGTTACTGCCGTCGACCACCTCACCCGATACGCTGAAATCACAGCTGTTCTTCTTCTTCTTCTCCTCCCCCGTTATAATGGCACATACCCACAGAGGGGGATTGGCCAGAATCGCCAACTTCTTTTTCCACACCGTACTTCTTCGGCACTTCGCCCCGCGTCTCCTCCTCACTCGGCTATCGTGGAAAGTCTTTCCTCTCCTCCGATCCGTAACTCGCAGTAGTGATTCATGCTTCGAGCGTGCTCTGCGATGTCAGCGCACGTTAAAGATCACCAGGCGGTCGAAATTACTCCGTAGCCCTCCACTGCGGCTCCTCTTTCTCTCTTTCCACTTTCACTCCCACCTTCCTCCCTTCCCTTACGGCGCGGTTGAGGTGTCCACAAAAACAAGTGAGACAGTTATCGCGTCTTTCCCTTCCTATACATGAATCAATTATTATTATGCTTCGAGCACGGTATACACAAAACTACTATCGCTTACCACACTCAGACCAATGGCCTCACAGAACGCTTTCATCGCACCCTTTCTGCCATACTGTCCATATACATTCACCCTCATCACAACAACTGGGACTCTTTGCTCCCCTTTGTCACCTTTGCCTACCACACGCCCCGCCGGGGTTGTGCAGTGGTAAGACGCCCGACTACTGTCCGGAATACCCGGGTTCGAACCCGACCTCGGCGGCTGCGCCTCGATGAAGGCGAAACGAAGAGGCGTCCGTGTGCTGTGCGATGTCAGCACACGTTAAAGATCCCCAGGTGGTCGAAATTACTCCGTAGCCCTCTACTGCTGCTCCTCTTTCTCTCTTTCCACTTTAACTCCCACCTTCCTCCCTTCCCTCGTGGCGCGGTTCAGGTGTCCACAAAAACAAGTTAGACAGGTACTGCGCCTTTCCCTTCCAGTGAACCAATTATTAATTATTATTAGAATCAGGCTAAACGAAGAGGCGTCCGTGTGCTGTGCAATGCCAGCGCACGTTAAAGATCCCCAGGTGGTCGAAATTTCTCCGTAGCCCTCCACTCTGGCTCCTCTTTCTCTCTTTCCACTTTCTCTCCCACCTTCCTCCCTTCCCCAACGGCGCGGTTGAGGTGTCCACAGAAAACAAGTTGGACAGTTACTGCGCCTTTCCCTTCCTATAACCGAATCAGTTTTTGCCTACCACACTGCCGTTCAACGAAACAGCACCTATTCTTCGTTTTTTCTTGCTTATGGCCGTCACCCTACCTTCTCGCTCGAAGCATCTTTCTTCTCAGCTTCCATACCTTGTGACGCACATTCCCACGAATAATTCGTTTCTCTTATAACTCACTGTCGTGAGCTTGTCCACCTTAAAACTGAGGGCACTCAAGCTTCCAGAAAAAAAAAAAAAAAAAAAAAAAACATATGATTCGACCCACCGCTCAGTGTCCTTCTGCCCTGGCGACGAAGTGTTACTCTGGACATCCACTCGCATCCCCAGCTTGCGTGAAAGATTTCTGAGCCACTTTATTGGCCCCTACTCGGTTCTGGAACATCACCTGTGAACTATCCAACCCTCCTGCATCGCCTGTTCATGACCGTCGTTGTCGCAGGACGTGTCGCGATTGAAACACTTTAACCGCCGACCTTCATATATAACTTCCGTTCGGGAGTTGTTGTTGTTGTTGTCGTCCAAATAACAGGGGGAAGAGTGTAAGCAATGTGCGTGAACGTCATCTTCATCTGTACGTACTCATCATCATAGGTCTTCTCGTCCGAAGAAGACGAAGTGTGGACGAAACGCTGCTGGTTTATTGCTGCTGCTTTGGCTGGGCTGGCATTAGAAAAGTGAACCTGCCGGTGCTTCCTCCTGTTTCTCAATATTATTTCTTATCTCTTTTAGGTTAAAAATAGCAATAACATATCTTTGAAGGCCGAAGAGCCAGTAGCCGGAACGGGCACTTGCACTGGATCTTCCCACTATGCGGTGGTTGCTGACGCTTTCCGGGATTACTACTCACGATAGGCCGGAGGAAATCCACTATTATAATAAAATAATAATAATAATCTCTTTATTTCCATCAATGATGGAGGGGACTGCGAGTAAAAGTCGCTTTAGAAGCAAGCGACTTGACAGAGCCCGCAGCGCCTCCTTTACAGTAACGATAGAAAAGGAAGCAGACATACTTAGCACTGGACTTAATGCGAAAATATACGCAAAAATAAAATCATAAAGAGAGGCAAATCACCTTAAAATTGCTGCTTAGCAGTTTAAGAAGGCATAATGAATAAAAAGTTCACGTAATACTTGTACATGACTGGTATGAAAATCAAGACCAGATATTTTTAATTCGAGAGAAGGAATTTGTAAGTGGAACTGTTCTTGCAAGATGTGCATCCACCGGGCCACGGCGGTGTGCTGCTCAAGAAAAAGACAAGTGACATTAGGCCCTGATAACATGAACTCGGAAACGTTGGATATGGTGATGAAAATACGTTCTAGGGAAATGTTGAGAAAGTAACAAATGTCATCAAGTGGCAGTTGCGAGAGTTGGAAGTATGCCTCTTTATTGACACCCTTTCATACAGTTTTTTTTTTTTTTTTTTTTTTTTTCAAATTTTGCATGCCCTGTTATGTAGAACATGAGAACCGTGTCGTTTATTTTCTTAAAACATAATCCATAAAAGCCAGAAGAAACTCGGCGCTGTGATAGCTAGGCATGTAATGCATGCGCTTTGGTATACTGCATTCAAATGCATTGGCGATGCTGGAAGCTCGCGCATGACGTCACGGTCGGCTCAAACGGTTCACGTAGCTTTTATTGAAATGTGGTTTAAGCGAGCGTGAGCCTTGCGCTGTTTCTGGTTGTTCAACGTATAGTGGCCACGTATACTATCGGACACTGGTTTCTAGAATGTACTATCAATAACTTAAGCACATATAATAATCAGCTAGTAGCTGGATACTACACATGTGGAGGTAAAATCAAAACCCACCTTCACTGTATACTGTAATACGCGTTAATCAGGCGCCCTTAAGTATGCGCCTATGTCCCTGCATGGTATTCGTGCGTGTCGGAGACTTTTCTCCCCTGCTGTACATGTGGTCCTTCCCCGTCCTTTTCTGTGCAGGTGGTTCTGTACGCACGTTCGAAGATGACTGAAGAGCATGGAGTACAAGCTGATCGCTTTTGCCCTGATCGGCGTGGCGATGGCTCTCTTCATTGTAAAGTGCTGCTGGGTCATAATGAAGATATGGGCCATGGCGCCTTCCAAGGATGTCAGCTTGCGGAAACTGTCAGAAAATCAGGATGGTGATATCGAGGCCGCAGTAGGGAACAAGGCCGTGACATGAAGCCCACGGTAACCGGTGTTCCATGAATCCTGACGCGCTATAGTGGGGCGCATCTTGTGATAGACGAGCATTGTTGTTTCTTTTTGCGATTGATGTGTTCGTGCAACCAACATAGTATCAACGGCGCTGGTGTGCATGCTATTTATTTTTTTTTAACAGCAAGATTTTAATTCTCTTATTTCAAATATCATTAGTATTTCAATGTAGCATTTTGTCATCCGTCGCTATGTTATAATTCAAGAAAACATTAAAAATTCTAGACTCAAGGCATATAAGAAATGTTTGGGCTTCAACGTTCGGTCGCAGTCCAGGTGCTGAATTTGTCTTCACTTTGCCCTTACCGGCCAATTCCGGCTACGGCTCTCCTGGACGTGAGCGATAGCTCTGATAGCGTTAGTGATATAGCACAGCAGATATTCGCAGCTCTCTCGCTCCCCCCCCCCCCCCCCCCCTTCGGTTGCAACACTGCGTTTTCCGAGGCTGCCCGCATAATGGAGGGCTTTATATGACTCCCCTACTGAAGTCTGCATACTGCAACCATGCGACCTCACAAACAGAGCCATTCTATGAAAGTTTCCAAGCCCCGGAAAACGCAGTGTTGCAGTCTCGGGAGCTCGGAAACTTTCATGGAATGGCTGTTTGCGCGGTCGCACGGTTACAGTATATGCAGGCCCCAGTGGGGGAGTCATATACTGCACCTGTTGTTGGGGTATATCACTTAAACAGGGCTCCGCTTTACTGCATCTCTGATTAATCTCCTCTGTTGCCTCCTATGTTTACCTTCACACGACCTGTATTGCCTCAATGAGACAGTGCATCCCATACAACCAAACCAAAGAAGAAGCAAAGCACTCACAAATAAAAACACCTTTTGCAAAAAAAAAAAAAAAAGAACTTGGGCGAGGGTCGATTCGCTTGATTGTTTGATTTCTGAGGAATGCCTCCTCAGAGCTGGGTACCTGGAAGACAAAGGTGGCTACGTATACCTACCGATAATTGAGGGGCTGGTCATTGCAGCGTGTAGAAGCCTCGCAGGTGTGTCTCTGGCCAGCAAAGTGAAAACGACAACGGCTGCACGCATGTCAGAGCGACACTCCGGGTACCCACGATAAGATTACATGGAGCGGAGGAACGCCGCGTGCTCGAAATCCTGATGCTGGGCCGTGGTCTTAGATAAGAGGCGTTTATGTCGCCCTCCCGTGCTTGCGAAGACGGGGACAGTGGGAGGCCAGTCGCGATTCCGGCGCCAGGACGTCATCCAGCCGCAATCCGTGCCGCCCGATGACAACTGTGCCAGACGGCGTCGGTGGGCAGGTCTTGAAGTGGAGACGCCTGACCTGGTGCAGCAAGGCACTCTGATGCTCCTGTGACCTCAGGTTTGCATACCTCTGTTCTGCATGTGTGACTTCAGGAAGCCGTCGCTTTTTTTTTTTTTTTCGTGCACCTGCTTCCGTGGTGCGCTTTCTTAGTTTATCTGTAACATGTATGTCTGTGTGAATTGCTTCGAATGGAAGGAAGCTCTATATGCATGAGCACTCTTGTCAGGGCAACGTGAGCATTCTTAGCATTCAAGCGATGCTTTGCAGAGCAAAGGAAGCAAAATTTGCATGCGGATACAAACTTTCAAGAAAAATTGGGAGAGAAAATCCATTCGTGTTATGAAGATGCTGTAAGAAGGATTTTCTTTTTAGTTCTTTTTAGTTTAGGAGTGTGCTGACAGCGTACGTACGCATTTTATTTTTGTTTTAATATTGCATCCCTACCCGGGAAAGGTGTTGAACTGTGTTCGTGTTGCGGTCCGCATAATATGAATAATATGTGATAGTCCTGTCATAATAGAAGGCTGCTTTCCACATATGCAATAGTAATAAATTATGCGGTAGATGTTATGCTGAGCGTTTTTGTTTAACGTTGACAGGTATATAGCGTGCTGGTTACAAGGAAGTATGGTAAATTGATGGAAGGACCCCAGGTGGTCGAAATCTCTGGAGTCCTCCACTACGGCGTCTCTCATAGCCTGAGTAGTTTTAGGACGTTAAGACCTACAAACCAAACCAAACCATCTTCAGAAGCTTCCCGCATAGGAAACTTTGGAAGGATGCTGGCTCATAGAATAGTTAATTTTGACTTGTATGTCCTTTTCATTTTTATTTTATTTCCGGCATTATGAGTCCATTGACCTATGCTGTTTTCACACCGCAGCTGGGAAAGCATCTGCACTACATGCCGCCAGCGAAAACAGACTGCGAACTAGTGTCACTTCGTGTAATGCGTGAAATGCGTCGACGATAGTTTACAATAGCCTAACGCCAATTCCACGCAACTATTGCAGGTCTGCCGCCTTCTCGTATTTGCTTTGAAAGTAGGAAGCTTAACGCGTACCTCAAGTACACAAATGGGAAAGAAATTCACTCAGCCTGTATGATGGTGAACCCGCCACTTCTGTCATGCTTTTGGAAGCAGTCGTATGTTACTTTGTTTACAACAATAAAGGGCAGCGCGGGGGCTTCAAATCTAGTGTTTCGTTTAGACACGTGCAACCTGTTTTGCGTGGCACCTTGTTTCGACCAAGCAGACAGGAAGGCGTTATCTTCATTGACAGACACGTGCTGGGGCATGCGAAGGCACGAACACACTGTGCTGATTTTACTTTTGCTAAACGGAGAAGGCAGAGCATGGTCGTCGCGTCAATGTCAACACTGAGCGCATTTAATTGCTTGTCTTACCCCCGCTGTTAACGAGTAGCTACGAAGATAACCGCCTCTTGAAAGAAACAGTCTATTAGATATGCGAATTTGTTGGGGTGAGTTTACCAACCCTAATTGCAATCGGTCCTTGCCCTTATTTTAGGATCTGTTACGACGCGGAAGTATAATGAGCTCTGACACGTGCCCTGGTGATGCGCTTTTCGCTTCCTTCCTACCATTCTTCTTGCGAGCCTATGTAATTTTTGAGCTGCGTACAGCGCTGTGTTCACAGCATAATTGATAATGGTAGCTGCGGCGCCGGAAAGCAGATAAATCGGCCGCATTGTCGAGCTAGTCGGTGTACCTGTATGACATTTGTAAACGACATTTGTAAACCGTCTGTGGTTTATATTGCTACCGTTAAGCGTGCGTATACGATGTGGAACTTGAACCAAAAATAGCCCGCATATTAGGGGCGTTTATTTTGTTTTAAGGTGATGGGTAGAGCCGGCTCAGAAACACACGAGTTGCCGTTAGGCAAATTCTGCACGACTAGCTCGTGGTGGCGTCGCTAGCACCTAGCGACAAATATTGCGGAATGGAAGCCTGCTGGGGGTAGCAATCGCCGTCGCAGCACTAGCTGGCCAGATCGATACACTGTTTTCGTTTTTCTTCCTGAAATCAAGAATATGACGTAAACACATGTGGTCGGCAAGGATCAGAGCTAAAATATGTCTAAGTGAAGAATCCTGGTTGGAAAAAAGAGACGTTTTGTCTCTGCAGAATCCTTGTTCACACACACACACAAAAAAAAACAAACGTGAAGATGAATGTTGATTATGGGCAATTCTATGATGATGAACAATCCTGTGACATAAGCAGCGGATGTCCGTAGAGCATAGATCGCCTTTGTGATCCTGAGTGTGAGCTATTGGGTAAACGTCGAGATTCTGGGCATAGCCTTGCCGTGTCGTTCC
The DNA here is from genome assembly GCA_023969395.1 of Amblyomma maculatum. Taxonomy (NCBI): domain Eukaryota; kingdom Metazoa; phylum Arthropoda; class Arachnida; order Ixodida; family Ixodidae; genus Amblyomma; species Amblyomma maculatum. The sequence continues at coordinate 54,971 of JAJIZL010021126.1, read as the reverse complement.
ACCTCCGGTGATTGTTTTCGTGTTAACCCAGCCGATGTGATGTTTCGAGAATTCTGCGTGATTCCCAAGCGCCTTTGTTGACCCGAGCTCCTTTTTCGCGTCATCTCAGCACTGCTTGATGTCCTTCTGTTTGTTTGTTTGTTTTTGTATTTTTAAAGTTCTTTTCTTCTTCTTGAGTTTGGCTTAGCGTAACTGTTTCACTGACGCAGGCCACTCCAGTGACGACCGCCCGACCACATGTAGCGCAACCCGCCACCTCCAAAGTGGTGTCGTGGTCCACGGCCAGCAGAATGCGCAGTGTCGGATCCGGCACGCTGGTCAACTAGAGCAGAGAAAGCTGTAGGCGGAATGCGGCTGTCTCTACGGTCATGCACTTGCTCCTACTAATGGCCATCGTCCTCGTCGCGCTCGTCGTACTGAGTTTGGGGGTCTGCTTCTGCTACGGACTCGACACTGCTTCCTGCATGGCAGCTTTCAAGCTCAACTCCGCCGCCCACAGCGTGGCGGGACTGTACAACGGCTACGTCGATCCAGGGGTGAACAGCGGCCGCAGCAATGGCAGCTCCGCCGTTGTCACTGCTCCATCGAAGAGACCTAACTGCCCGACCGAGCAGATTTCGTCTTACTCGAGCACCATCGAGTTGTATGACAGCACGTGGCAGATCAAAGAACCTCCACCGCCTCGCCCTCCTTGTCGTACGAAGACATCCACTCACTACACTCAGGGTGGAGACCGCGACGGCAAGGCACCTCGGCGATACGTCGGAGATATCCTAGAGGGAGATGTTGTGCACGGACAAGTGACGCTGGAGAAACTCGACTCCGGTTGCAGCAGCCCGTCGATGCTTTTCCCGGATCCCCGGGACAATAAGAACGGCGTGCTGCCCTGCTCGAGGTTCGCGGGCGCCGCCGTATCGCTGCCCAGTGTCCTCAAAGGGGGCAGCTGGAACCGCAGGCACTCGTGTTCGCCTTACACGGACCTGGACGTTGCCGATTGTTCCCGCCTGGAGATGAGGTCGTGCAGCCTTCTGGAAGAAAGTTCTCGCGGCCGCCAAGTGTCACCCATCGGTTCGTGATCTGGTGCTGGTACTGTTCGACAGGTTTATGTAAAGTGACAGATGTTCAGAATCTCTTTCCTATGGTACTTTTTGACAACCTGTGTGTGTAGAATTTTAATCTTTACCATATATATCGGTTTGAAAGAACTTATCGACACTTTAGTGACCGTGACTCAGATTTCTCTGGATACCTGCCGGGTTGCTTCTTTCATGGCTGCGCACGTTATGGGGCGATGCTATAAAACACATTTTAGGTGCTTTTGTGAAAAACATGGTTGTGAATGTAATTATGTATGGTGATTACGTGGAATGTCTTTATTCGCTCAAAGTCACAGCGCACTCTTCGTTTTTTCCTTTTCCTTTCGCAGCAGGTGGTAATACATGAAATTTTTGGAGACCCTTTGCTCTACGCTTCCGAAATGCATCAAAAAGTGTATGAAGTGTGCCAGTAAAGAAAGTGGGAACGTTACTGTCTCTAAGTTGGCAGGCTCATGTATGCAAATCCAGCGAAGTGATATTTTCTTTTTTCGACCTCCCAGACTTTTATTTCCATGGAATGCACCCGTGTGTAGTACATGGCTACCGGCTAAATATTTATCCGCGCTTACCAGGTGTGGAATCCCTCTCAAGTTTAGGCACGAACACAATGGGGCGAGACTGCAGCATGGATCCCCTTTTAAAAAATATATTATTTGAGCTCACAGGCTTTACAGCATCAACGAACTTTTCGCCGTATTTTTTCGCGGTTACCAAGCATAACTCTATCCATGCTAACCGCAAGAAAAAAAAACAAAAACTTCATGGCGGGCGCGAAGAAAGAAATGACGCATTTTTGAGAGGAGAAAGAGAAAGAATAAGCTGAATGTTGAGTTACACCGCTTTTATTTTTTTACGAACGTGCATGCACTGTTTATTTTGCTGGTTATTTCATTCATGCTCCGTTAAATATTTCGTTCAAGGTGCCATCACAATCGCATAGTTCATTTTAAATCCTGTCTCCGTTTGGTGAATACTATTCAGAATTTATTTCTTCTTGCCACTGTTCTAAAGATTGTTATATGCACCTCTAATATTCACTTTTCCTTAGAATTCGTTCGCCACTTTAGAATTCAGTATCATATGTATAGCAGTACATGTCATTCAAACTGGCCAGCGACAACAGCATAAAGAGCAAAGTGGAACCACTGACAAGATTGTTCAGTTCGCCGCTATGGTGCTCAAATGATGTTTCACTGTGAACTTACGCTTCTCCTGCCCGGGCAGTGAAATCCAACTTCGGTTACTGATGCCGATTCATGATGTATACCTATAGCCTCATACAGCAGCATAGCGTCCTCAAGTGAGACCAAAAGCAGAGAAGGAGCAATCGGAACAACCTCGTACGGGAGAAAAGTAAGCGCAAAAAAAAGACAAACACAAGAGAGGAGACAGGACAACGCTTTTTTTTTGTATTTTTTGCGCTTACTTTTCTCCCGTACCGTCATGAACCAAATAGCCCAGCAACAATTTTTACTTCACAATCGGAACAACGTATGACACTAGAAATGTACGAAGTATTCAGGCGACGTCACGGGTGCCATTTTGTGATCTTGAGCATTACTTCTGAAGTACAAGCTTAAACAGATAACCTTGAGCCGATTTCATATGCCTGCAGGCTTTCGCCGTGCTACCTGCACCACAAAATGGCGGCAACTGTGACGTAGTTGTGTACTCATAGCATTGTGGTGAAAAGCGGCGTGACAAGTTTTCTGCTAGGTTTTGGATGTGACATGTTTTACGGCGTTCAAAGGCTAGCAGTTCTGTCCACTATGTGATAGACGGCATGTTTGTGTATTTTTATTTTTATTTGAAGAGCGCGCATGTGCCCTAGATACGACCGCGAAATTTGCTGCATCTGTTTTAGTACATGTTGTTGCCCTGTCTAGGCAGGCAAGAACGGATTTTGTGCATGTTACGCAAATTACAATACTTCTCGATGCCCGAGCTCGCCGTGACGTTTGTACAAGCTCAGTAAGCCTGATGCTAAGTCTTGAACATGTTCGAGTGCAAAGCTACAAAATGCCTACCAACGGCCGATAAGCGTGCAAAATATCGGGCAGTTTTGCACGATGTAATTCTGGAAAGTGGTATAGCTCAGGTCGCGTCACCGTACTGGGGGCTTATCCTTATTATGCATCTTCTTTTTCTGATGACATCTAATGATACACACAAGTAACCGTGAATAGCTGCGTCGTGACGCGCCATTTCACCTCGATTTCGCTTAAGGGCTGTTAAAAAAAAGCTTTCTAAACCCCGCACATAACGTCCCGTAACTGAACCCAGCGTGTCCATTTAAATAAACGTTTTGAAGACTCGTTGGTAGATAACATTAAATTTGTGTTCTGTAGAGTCATTCGCTTTGAAAATAGGAAAATAGCTTAAGCTTTGTCCGCCACTAACACAATTACTGGCTCTGCATCTCATTAGTGCAACGCGTTGGGGCAGTCATCTCGCCAAGGTGCTGGCAGTGATGTCTTTTTGCGGCTCCTCTATCCTTGAACTTAGTACCAAGGAAACTAAATTTGATACTGTCGTCACCCTTAACTTCGTATGCGTATTGATCACTTTTTCCGCACACTGACAAATACATATTCCCTAAGATTGCGAATAGTGACCGTACCGGCCGTAATACATTCTCGCCTTACGCTTTAGAATGATACTTTCCAGATATTGTCTGTAGGACTCGTCATGTTGGGCCTTGCCAAAGAAAGCCTGGTCGGCCTCGTCTTCGTCCGAAACGAGCAGGCTTCCAGAAGAGGCCGCTCCGCAACGCAGTACGGTGCATTCTGGAGCCACCCGCTGGACGTATCTGTGGTTCTGCTGCTGTCCTGGGCAGTGATCGACGTATGAGTAGCACGAATACGAGCGCTGAGTCTTTCGGAGACCGTGGTGTACACCTGAAATGCTGGAGTGGCCATCCGAATCCTCTTCCTCGTCATTCGTGCCGCTGTATTCGGAGTCGGTGTGGCCTTCTTTGTCCATGGTGAACATGTCTTCTCTGCACTTCCCGGGCCACTTGAATCCGGCGTAGTCCCACAGCATCGGCGACAGAGACAGTTCTTCGCTGTCGTTCCCTGGTTCGCCATGGTGCGCTAAACCTGTCTTTGTGCGGATGGCGCCATTTGCTGCCGTTTCGTTCAAGCACGTAGCTTGGCATCGAAGAACGCCAGGGCAAGGTGGTTGCAGTAGTTTGTCATGACTCTCTTTCATGCCTGATTCACGACTTGCATCATGGGTCAGCGCTCGCACTACACAGAGGCTTTGGGCTCGTGGGCTTGCAGAGTCGCACTTACTAACATCGTCTGCCACAGTTGACGGGACCGGTTGGTGCTCAAACGAATCTACGTTGGTAACCAACTTGGACTGAACAAACTGTGTGGTATTTTCGTGATGCGTGCTTTCACCTTCTGGTTTGCGCGGTGTGAGTGACAGCAGAGTAACGCCCGAGTTTTCTGTGGCTTCTCCGCCTGCTTCGACATCCTTGGCGTCGGTTTCGTCAGTCGTGGCGGCTTTCGTTGACCCGTTGAGGAGCCGAACAGGTTTGCCCAAAGTCAGCTCTTCCACTTTCTGCGGCTTGTAAGACCCTTTGTGGTCCTCCCAAGACATTTGTCTGATCAGTTTGAAGTACAACCAGGTTAGGGTGCCGGCCGAAAGCAGGAGCACTGCGACGGCCAAAAGCACCGCCACTAAAGGCAGCATGGTGGTGGTCGGTAGAGAGGTGCTGTCGCTCTTGTAGAGATTGGAGCAGACTGTCTTTTTTTTTTCCTGGAACAAACGACGTGAGAGAGAGGAGAGCTGTGATGTTTGCGAGTAGAGAAAATTTGAAATACGTTTTATAGTATTAGCCGTGCACGCATAAAGACTTGTATCATTTGTAAAGTTTTATCACTTTGACCTTGAAGGCACAGTCTCTACCCATCGTCTTCGTTACGTTTATCTTTAGCTATAATGCATAAACGTCCCATTTAATGAGCCAGCTTGAGGAAATGATTTCCAACAGAGACGTCTTGACATTGTATCGTTTTTTGCTTTGTTTGTTTTGGTCAGAACGAGGCTATCACGACAAAATAGATAAATCAAGACGCAAACAAGAACAATTTACTTCGCTGAGTGCTGGTGCCTGAATTATATTCAGACAATTCAAGCAGCACACTCAAATCTCGGTTGCCTGTCGGCCATCCCGCACTGACGCCGCCCTGCTTCAATGACCCTGCAAGGCAGGGGAATAGTTCGTTGTTAGAGTGTTCTTGCTCTTAACAAGCGGAAATTATAAGTATCACAATCTGGAGTCTTCTCATTCGTTTATCAGAGTGAAATATTGAAATATTATTTCATTTACCACTGTACTTAGCTGAAGGAGCTGGGACAGCGCCCTCTGATGCACCGGCGATAGTTAACAACTTCTGCTCTATTTTTATTTTATGTTTTACCCCCTGATAGACAGAACGGCAGAAAAGTTGACGGCTGCAGAAGCTCATGTCAGCCCATTGTAAATTTTATCTCGTTATCGCGCAACGTTAACGGTGAAACCGGCTGCCAAAGTTATCTTGAATCAGAAAACGCTTCGTGACCAGTCGCATTGTATTAAGAAACAATGAAAAGTATGCTGCTCACGTTATTTTTCTAAAGCATCGAAAAAGAATTATCAACAGCGGAGCTCCGAGATGTGATGGCTCCTGCCATCTACTGACCGTTATGTACTTTTAAAGTAAGGAAGTATTTCTGCAAAATTTGCATTATCCTGTTCACTCACGCTGTCGTAAGACATTGTTATATAAAAACAGAAGTTTTCAGAGAAGTGGAAGGTGTATTCTCTTTCCTGATAATTATAACCCACCATGGACGTTGTGGGAAATTCTAGGGTGTACCAAGGTACTCAGCACACACACACACACACACAAAAAAAACAGAAAGTACGCGACGGCAGCGACGCGTTTCATTCATACTGGAAAGCGGTGGTAGCGTCTTGCTGGGCGAACTTCATGCGCACAGCGGTATTATCACTCCGTACATCTGTGCAATGCGCAACATTTTCACCTCCCCCAGTTACATACAGAAAGCCGGCTAAGTAAATTGCTTGCGATATATTCCCTTGTCTTGATGCGGGCAGACATTCTTCAGTTGATGCTTTCATGCAGTTGCGCGAACGTGAAGCAAAATGGTACTTACCTCGCTAACTGATCGCTCTCTCTGTAGCGACCTTCAACCCCGGGAAGCGCTGCAGTGTTCGGCGTTTCACTCCTCAAGCCATGACCGAGCGACCATCTCGAACTTCGAGGCAGTGACGTCAACGACGGTTTACCAAACGTTCGAAGAGGCTAATGCACAAACCGTTGTCCACGAAGGCTACTTTGTTTCGCACTCCACAATGAAGCCTCCCAGCGCCTCGAGCCGCGATAGGAGACCGAGGTTCCATGGCTGCCTGGCTGCAATACAAACCCGTGTACACCGCAGCCCTTATCAGCGGTAGCCTTCGATAACGGCTCGGAGGCGCCCAGGAAAGGTGCTGCGGAAAGGTTGCATTGAACGGAGAAGTGTTGTCGAGTTATTGACTCGTAGCTGCAAACGCGAATGAGATATCTTGCCTGATGCGATGGCTGCACTCTGGGTTCAATGTGTGCCTTGGCTTCGGAGAGCTGTGAAACCTCTCAGATGAAGGGCCGCATCTAGAATTTGCTCACAGAAAGGGGCACATTTTGTTTTCTGCCGGTTCGTCGTTATGTCTTTTTTTGTACAAGGGGACGCCTCACTGAAGCGTTAACGCTAGTTTCTCTGCTTAAAGTTAATCGAAAATGTCTTATTTATGCAGTAATTGCCTTCCTTTCCTTCTTTCATTAGTGTAAGTGCAGAATATTTGCACAATGCCTCACTGCGCGTGCGAATATAAATACCACGTTAATTGAGCTCTCATTTCTGTGAGTTGCGATTCCGAAACTACGAGGACGGCAGTAATTACCTCACAGCACTAAGAAGACAAGGTCGATAGCCCCAGAAAAGGTACTTCGAAACGCTTGGCTTTCAATCGCACTCAACCGCCAAGGAATGAGCTCGAAACCGGAATTTGCCAGTGTTTTGGAATCTAGTCAGCAGCGACAGACGTTAATTCAAGAACGACTCATGCGCGCTACTGCATTTCTTACTTTCTCGATTCCTACATTCCAATAAAACATTGCCCTATACTGAAATAATAGAGCACTAAAAGCTTTGTGGTTTTAGCTTATCAACTTATTTAACATTTAGTTTTCACTAATATTCAACTTGTGTACTGGGTGATTTATTAGCGTATCCTAGCATTCCTCCGTGATTTTGGCTTATAAGTGTTGCATAAAGTCGCAGGCACGTGTTTGCAAAAAGCAAATAGAGCAAAGTGTTGAGCCATCGGTGCAGCGATAAAAGAGCGAAAAATGGTTTGAAATATTTCCGTGCGGTGAGAGTTATAGTTGCCGATACGGCAGAGGAAAAAGGATTCCCAAGTTATTCTGAACACATGGAGGTTGCTAGTGTCATAAATTTTTTTAGTAAAAAGCAGGCGCCAGACACCAAGCATTATTTACCCCGATTTCCCTTCCAGGGGGACACCTCAGTCACTTAGAAAAAAAAAAAAAAGAATAGTAGAATCTTTTCGACAGAAACCAAATAGAAAAGCAAAACAGTTTGGTTTTGAGTGTTTAACTTACCAAAGCGATTCAGGCTGTGAAAGACGTCGTAATGGAGAGTTTCGGAAATTTTGACCAACTAGGGTTTATTGACGTGCACTCATCGCACAGCACACGGGAGCTTCGCATTTCGCCTCCATCGAACAGCTGCCGTCGCGACCAGTATTCGACCCCCACCTTTAGGTACGGCAGTCAAGCGCCCTAATTACTGCACCACCGCGACGGAGTAGAAGAGCAAAACGAAACTGCAGAGTGTTCGGTGAAGAGATAAGTTGCTTCATCTGTTGTCAGAGGCAAGTTAGTTGTGATGGTACTACGTGTAAAGTTCCCTTCAATGCATCCGTTATTTAAATGTAAGCTTTAACGGAATGAAAGATGCGGAGAAAATATTTTTCTTTTGTAGCTACGAATGCGCTTTTGACTGGAGTGGTAATTTTATCTCGCAAAGCAGGTGAACAATGTTCCTCGACATCGTTTGTGCAAGGAAGGAACAAAGTACAACTTTACTGTGGAAAGGAAAGGTGGTTAGCACGTGCTTCTGAGGCAGTGAAGATCCCGGGCGACGCAGGCTCATGACACAGCTCCGCATTGAATTTCCGGTTTGCTGTTGGCCTTTACTTTACTACACCTGCCAAGGGAGGTAAAGCCCGTTATATACTTAGTGGCACGGGCAGAGGCACATGATTTTGCTTTAATTTTGGCCTGCCTCACCATAGTATACGTCAAGGGAGCTAAATGAACTCTCCAGTCCCAAATTACATCGCTTAGTGATGCTATCGCATCACAGAAGCGACAGGTTGAGCTAATTTCGTAATTAATGAAATTTGAAACAATGTATGGGTTAGGGAATCTATCGGTTTGAAGTTTCCTCGACACCGCATGCGGCTATCTGGGCAGTGCGCTGGTGGTTGTGTTCTTTAGAGTTTGCAGTGTGTGGTGAATGAAGTAAGCCAACTATTCTTAGCTGTCTTCGTCTTTTAAAAAGAGTATAACTGCCTACAGCGGCTTCCGCCACCTTACTAGAGCCGTATTCATCACGTCTGTAAGGGCTTCTCAGAATAACAGCATGTGCGGCGGGTTGGTGCATATAATACCCAGAACTGCGACGCAACGTAGACGAACACGGAGAGAGAAATACAACACATGCGCGCACTATCAACTGTAATACAAAACAGGTCCAGAACTTCCTCTTTCACACCCAGGCCCAACTTCCTCCTCTACTCCCGAGTAGAGTTGGTGCATGGACTCGCCGTTTAGATGTATTGGGAGCGAACGTGAACATGAGTCGTGGCAGCTGTAGATGTGGTGTTTTTTATTATTATTTTTTTTTTAGTTTGTGTCTAAGTGGTGGAAGTTGTGACTGCCATGTTTGGACGATGTAAGTGGAGGACTTGGTCTTGTATTCGTTGCTAGGACGCTACCTTGGACGTGAGGGTTGCTAACATTTACTGCTAGCCAGACATATCTGCTTGGGAAAGAAGAGGTGTGCGAGTGTAATGTACTTGGGAGTAGATGAGGAAGCTGTGCCTGGGTGTGAAAAAGGAAGTTCGGGTTCCGTTTTGTATTATAGTTGGTAGCGTGCGCCTGTTTTGTGTTTCTCTCTCCGTGTTCGTACACGTTGCGCCGCAGTTCTGGGTGTAATGGCTTCCATAATATGGCAGCATAACGGAATTTGAATTTAGCAGAATGCGAACTATGTTTATGGTACAGTGCACATTTAGCATTGGCCGCAAAAATTAAGTGCGGCATGGCTAGGTATCTTGTGAATCATGTGCTCGTCGAAGCCTTTCAATAATTGTTTTCCAATCCAATCCACTTTTTATGCACCCCATAGAACACTACCCTCATTAGGCAGGAACCGGTGGGCTCCAGTGGCATGATCCTTTTTACGTTGACAACTTTTTCGGAATCAATTCGGTAATTCCATTCCGGACCTGGGCATGTGCCAAATGTCTTTTTTTTTTTCTTTTTTTAGGGTTATCGCATGATAAGGGGAGGTAGTGTCCGGACGACGCCTGCCAGAGAGATATTTGACTGCACCCTGTGGACTCAGCTTCATGCAGCATGAAAGAAAATAAAGAAAGAAAAAATGAAAGAACGAGACAGTACAGGTCCCACCAAACGTGTGAGTCACTCATGAAAGCAGAATTGCACATAATACAGATGATTTTATGTCTCACAGGTCACGTGAAAGGAAAAAAAAAAAATCAGTGCACTCACTGCCCTGAGCGGCTGCCTTTTCCTCATCGAGATAAAGATTGGCACAATGAAGATAAGAAAAGTGATGCATTAGCTATCTGCCGAGTGGTAAATGAACCACTGTCAGGAGAGAGAGCACTGGCGGCTTCCGCTTTTCTGAGTTAAATTTCTTTCGCTATGCTGCCTCAGTCCTAGGGATTCTCTTTCTTTTTTTCGGGGGATGGGGTTGGTATGCAAACGGCTGCGTGACTTTCCGTCCTTAGAGTGAAAAAAAGCGATAATTGTATCGGATTTCCTTGTCACTTATATCTGCTTTGTGTGCACTACAGAAACAAGCCTGCAAAAAGAAGGCAAACCCAACATGCTGCGCTCTCTCTTCTCAATTTCTTTTTTTTTTTTAAGCTTTAACTCCGTCTTCGCAAGTATGTACCGGGGTGTGCAAATACGAGCAGTTTAAAGACGAGCGCTTTCTTGCGTGTCCTTGGTGAGGTTCTAGTCATGCGTTTAGCTGAGAAAGCAAGATGGTTGAACTGAGTAAAAAGAAAAGAAAAAAGAAAGGTTAAAAAAAAACAAAAAAAAAAAAAACAAAAAGGAACTGGCATCCATCTTAAGCGTTCTGCATACCATAGAGCTTCCTTTCACACTGACGGGAGCGGCAGCAAGACGTGAGTCATATGCATACTACAAATGTTCTTGATTTCACCCTCTCCCTCATGCTTTGCTTACTTATCTGATCACGAGACTGGCAGTGGAAAAACGACGTGTTCGGTCAAAGCAGTTGACAGCTTTCCATCGGCAGAAAATTGCCAAATTGCCCGGAAATTCTTGGAAGGGATTGATGCCTTTGTGAAATGTCCTCTGCGCGCGTCGCGCCCTTTCCCTTCATGTCGCGTTTGGCAGCAGTATCGCTGAGATAGGCTTGTTCAGGGCCGCCACCAATCATCGGAGAGTGAAACAGGGCTGACCCCGTCAGCTGGTGACGCGCCCTCTATTTTGTGGCAGCAGATAGCGAACGACACGAGGTCCGACGTGGTGCGGTTCGCTGGCTCCCGGTGGTCAGTGCATAAGCCTAACGTAGTACAGCGTGGACGACGGCGTGGTGAACAGGTGTGGATCGGTGGATATCTCGGTACGTACAGTTCTTGCCTAATCACAACTTTGTGTTTTAGTGGTTTTCATTTAGGCGTTGAATGTCAGGAGCGGGAGAAAAAAAGTAACTTGTTTCTCTGTTTCGCAAATGCTCAACCAGCGTCTTAGAAATGGGAGACCCTTTGTGCATTTCTAACCGAGCGTTTTCGCATTTCGAATGTCCAGCTCAAGGGGACCTGCATGCTATGCATGGTGTTTGGAAAATTTCGCGCGGTAACAGACAGGACAATAAAGGGAACACAAATGGCGCGATGCGTGTTTTTTTTTTTTTTTGCTTGTCGCTTGCGCAAAAATTTTGCCCAGAACGTAACGCTGCTGCATACTATGCTTTGTATATATTTCATTTCAAACCTGTTTTTTTTTTTTCTTTTGATTTTTACACGTTGCTAGCTGCAGCACCTACGCGATGCGACGGATGGTATATGCATACAGCAGAACAGCATGACAGGAATTATGCGGGCGCTGCGTATCGACCACGTCTCATTTAAAGCACAAGATTATTTAAGTTTCAGAATCAATTCACTAAGAAACAACGAAGCCATATTCGCTAGTAATGCCGTTAACGGCCGAAAGGGACACCGCAATGTGTTGACGGCTTCTGCCGTCGCACTGAAAGCATGCTCGACCTACCGTGGTATGGAAAGCGTTATCCGGCCGGCTCGTTTCCCAGCCGACACGGTTGGCGCGCAGGAACGCACCGCTCCGCATCGCGCGACATTCAGTGGATCGCGCTTCCTACGCTCAGAGCAGTGCTTCTCTCTGGTACGCTGGGACCTACACGAATGTTCATCTCGTCTCCTACACAGATCCACGTGCAGAGACAGGAGAGCCATGGGCGACCTCATCGTCGACTCGATCATGACGCCTTTCAGCTGGTACAGCCTGCTGCCCATCATCGGCTTCTCCATTTTCTTGTTCCTGGCCGTCGCGTACCAGAGGACCGAGTTCTACTGGATCACTGACAAGGTGCAAGACGTCTACCGCTCACTCGTCGCCCGCTACAGTAAGAAGCCCCAGCACAGTCCTGAGTCTCACGTACCCTGGTTCATCGCTGGAACTTCCGCCCCTACCCACGGCATGGCGATGAGCACGTTCCAGAGGCAATCTCCAGCGGGCTATCCTGAGGAACTCGGAGGCGCGCCCAGTGACGCTGTTCTGCTGAACACCGCAGCCTCTCAAATGGATACCCCGCACCAGACAGTTCCTCTTCAAGGGGATGCTGGTGACAGCGGCGGCAACGTGCACTCCACGTCGCCAATTCCTGCGCTGACCAAAGTCAGCGACATGGACGAGTGGAACGCCACCGTATGAGCAGTGCACCCTTCACGGCGCGCTGCCCCAGTCCAGCCATGATCTGCGCTGAGGCACGAACCAGCCCCTTGCACCCAGCCCTGTATCGGGGTGAGCTGTATTCATGTGCCGTTTAAGCCAAAAATGTGTTCGGCTCTGCGGCTTCTCTGGTCAAGTTAGCAGTAGTTTACTGCGACTGCTTCTAACAAAGCACTGTGCTGAGTCTGTGATCGCATTTCAACATGAGTGGTTGCACTGCGTGATGACCATGTGTGGTCCTTGTTTTATCACTGACTTTGTTGCCAGTGCAGCTTCTTATATTTCATGACAACGCTGCCGAAACATGCACGGCTGTATATTCTTAATAAAAGATATCCTGTATAATCATCGCGCTTTCATCAATGCCGGCGAATTTTCATTGTTGATCTCGTTCAAGATGGTCGCGAATCTTCTCCCTGGAAGGAAATGAGAATCCAGTCATGTAACTTTCGGGAGCCTGTCGGCTTGCTGTGTTTCCACAAATTATTGCTAGCGCAAGCATTCCTTACCGTCTTTTGATCGTTAAGAAGCTTGTCGTCGGCTGGGACATATCCGTTAACAGCGGGGTTGTCGACGCCTCCTGTAAGCAACAACGTGGCCTATCAAACGAAACTTCCAAACTATAGTTGTGAGGTCCACTCGAGGAAAAGTTTCACCTCTGTCATTAGTCTTCGAGCTTTGTGTGCATAATCTCAATTGTTCGCGTGAAGGAAGGTTACCTGCATATAAACGAATTGTTTATTTTATCGCCGCAGACACGATTTTGTTGAGTTAACTTTCTAAGTACTTCCGGTGTAATTTGGGAAATAATTGTTCATTAGCATCAACCTGACGTAGATTGAACATTCCTATTGGGTCGGGTGTCGAACTAGAAACCATCGCCTCTCTGGGGTAGTAGGACTACCACCTAAGCTAAGTAGAACCGCTGACATGGACGAGTGACTGACACAGGCCAGGAAGGACATGACAGCATAACGGTGGTGCTAACTTCACCGGGAGAAATATAAGTACTAACTCCTTCGTTGATATCTACTGCATCTTTCAGTAAATGCTTGTGATGACATGCGTCGAAGCGGTTGCAGGCAATAACGCGATCATTTGCGAGTTACTTTAGTGAAGTCGCCACTTTGTTGAGAAACGCTGTGATGAAAAGGAATGCAAGAAAGGGAAATAGGAGTAATTAAAACGTTACTCGTGATACGCGTGAAGATGCGGACTTCGAAACGCAGCTACAGTTCAGAACATTCTTCATGGTTAGCCCATCGGTGTGCCTGATACCTACCACCGTGAGTCATCATGCCCGCTGTGTTTAAAAATAAGCTGCAGCGGCCAACTTGTTGCTGAAAAAAGCGGACCAGCAGTTTGATTGCGATAAGAAATAGCGCTAAGGTGCGGCCCCTATATCGGTGCTACCCCCAGCGCCTACACGCAGAGATGTCTGCCTTTTCGAGCTAGATGCTGCCACATCTGATCCCTCGATATAATTTGAGCTTACCCTAGAGACAATGTTATACCTGCTATGTACTGCTCTAAGGTGGGTGTTTGGGATAATTGACACAGGGTTGATCAAAGACTAGCGGACCACTGGGTTTGCTCCGAGTGTCTGTGAAAACCGCCAGGATGAGACGATTCCTCACTATTCAGCATGTTTTAGCTTCAATATTCCTCTGCAAAGCTCAAAAGCAGACCCTATGGTCTTGGAACATTGATTAACCCTGTATGCATTCACGGTTAATCCACGCCGATAAGACGGTAAAACAAATCACCGAGACAATATAATAACGCTGCGTTATTGCTGCCCTCCGTGGTCACCTACCATTCGCGAATGATCCGTTGTTGTGTCGCTTGATGTAGTTGGCCGCAAACTGGTCGGCGCGGACGATGATGAAGCGCCTGCCCACGGCCTCGAGCACATTGCCCACGCGGAAGTCGGGAAGCGTGTAGTAGCGCGGCTCTGTTCCAGGCGCCGCGATAGAAGGGGGCTTGCGCAGGCGCATCCGGCGCAGGAACTTCCCGCCGGGCACGCCGGAGTTTGGCAGTGGCCTCTCGAGAATAGACACCGTCTCATCCGACGGGTAGAAGCACACCACGAAGCTGCGCTCCCTGTCCAGGGACAGCGTGCTGTCCTGCGGCCAATGGAGACGAAAAGTGAGCAGTGCATATCTTTCCCGAAAGTGCAGTGTAATAGAAGGTTCCGAGAGCTCTCCTTGGGCGTCGCCATATATGTCTTGTTCTGTGCGCCTCGATACACATACATCGAGTGCCAGTGTAAAGTCGTAGCGTGGGTTCTGCAAAGCACCCGCTCGCAACAGACGGAAGAGCTGGGGTTTTGACATCTGCATGTGCCCAATACTTGCGATTGCCGCGTCTTCAAGGCTTCCTGAAGGTAAGAAGAAAGACGTGCTGCTGTCTCTGAATTTTTCCCCAAATGAAAATAGCCAACTGCGTGCTCTAATAACTTCGATCTTGGGCTTAACAGTTCTGGTTTTGCAGGACTCCCGTATCTTCCTACCGAGCGAAAGGGAGGCATGCGCCAAATAATTTCTCAGATAAAGAGAAAGAAGAGCCACGGAGCTCTGCGCCGCTTAGTCGTCACTCTTCTCTCCCTGCTTCTGAGAAACTCTATTTGCGCCGTGAGAAAAATAAAGAGTGCTTTGTAACTGCACGTGCATGGAGAAAAATATGTCGCCATTTTATGCTGCAATATATCGAAAAAACGCTTAAAAACCTGCGCTAGAATTTTGCGTTAGAGAGCATCGTAATAGCGCTTAAAATTCTTTAAGAGCACTTCTCTGCATCGTTGAGAACTTATGGGCACCTAGAGCGGCAGTGGTGCCCCCGAATACATACGGTACATTTGCTCTTGTCACATGCTCTCATTTTGTGAATCATTAAATGTAAATTGACATTCACGGGGTTGATTTGCAGTATGTATAAGACGGATGAATTTGAATTGTTATATAAAGCCGGCGGCAACGAGCAACGCTTACTACATTCATCGAAGAACGTTTTGATAACGTCGCATTGTTCAAAACCACTGAATTCTGAGCAGTACTTGTTCGCGGGCTGGTTGGTGCGTGCTATGTTAAATGAGTTTCACAAATGTTATAAGCTGAAAGAAAGAAGAATACGCAAAGTAAACATGTTTAATGACACTTGGCACACGAAACATCTGTCCCTCTTAGAAACGCACGTAAAGAAATCAACGCCATGCTGCGGTGGCGCTGCGCACAAGGCTAAGAAGAATTGGTGCCACGCGGGACCATTTGTTTGCTCGTTTAGTTGTGAGTGCAACGTCACATTTGCCAAAACGTTCGGATGAAGATATTGACCAATTTTACGCCATGTCCACCATACTGTGGCCGCGCAGCGGTTCCATGCGAAGAATTCACTCAGTAGATTTGCGCTGCGCGTTGTCGATGTTTGGGATGAGCCTTCCGAGCGTCGTGACAATAAATGAAAGCTCGGTAGCACCGCTGCATATTTTTTTTTTTTTATACAGCGTTCAGCCTACCGCTGGAACTGGGCTGTCGAGTCAAGGCCGCAGATAATTTCCTTTACTCGAACCACGATTGAAAGCGCCGCAATCGTGGTGCGTGAATGCGTATAGTCAGGTAATATATATATATATCCATTTCGCGGGCTTTCCTTAGATCTTGTAAAAAAAAAGATACACGTGAGGCTTTCTTTATCAGAAATAAATGAAATGACGGTTTCACATCGGACTCTCCAACTTTTTAAATCACATTTATTGTCTAAAAATAATAGTTAGTTAATTAGAAAAAAATAATTAGTGATTAGTTTATTTCAAAATAAATAAAAAATGCTTGTGATGTGCCGGATATGGCTGGCATTTGTATACGAGTGGTTTTGTCCGGCCTACCTCAAATGTTTTATTTTTTAACCCTTGGCTAAATTTAGCTTGAACACCGCGTATACTTCTAGAAAATGGAAAAGCCGGGTGGTATAATCCAGTTGCTTCTTTACTGCCAGCGATCAGAAGAGACGTAAGCTTTGGGTGCAGAAGCAGCGGATTTGCAAGCTAGTCACAGTATACAGGGTCGGTGGAAAATCGTATGTTCACTGCATTTAAAGTGAGATGTCCTCTTTCTTCGAAGTAAGGATGTGCTGCCGGTTAATTTTAAATTAAACATCTGAGGTGATGATTGTGGTACCTTTGTAATTTTCGCAAGGATGTAGC
The DNA here is from genome assembly GCA_023969395.1 of Amblyomma maculatum. NCBI lineage: Eukaryota > Metazoa > Arthropoda > Arachnida > Ixodida > Ixodidae > Amblyomma > Amblyomma maculatum. Next base: position 38,340 of record JAJIZL010021126.1, on the reverse strand, counting down.
TATAGCGCTTGCAGAGTTGTGCCATGTTGTAACCCGGGCTGCAATTACAGCCCCAGCATTTTACTTTTCCTTCACGGCGTTTTATATTTTTGTTTTTGAGCATGTTTATTCTAAACACTAACACTTCCTAATCTGCAATAAGAAACATTCAAGCCGAGAGAACGGATCGCCGAGAGACTAAAGCGGCGGCGAGGAGGAATAAAGCGGCGAGGCAGGGAAAACTAACTCGCTGGCAAGAGTTCAGTTTACACGCTAGGTCCGTTCAGGAAATCGTACTTCGTCCCTTTCAGACCTGAGAATTGAATTACTGTGGAGAGAAAGCAGGAACGGAAACGTGTGTCTACTATATCGCGCTGTTGCTCCTCTGATGGTGTGCCACAACTCAATCGTATCGATTGAGTTTATGCCGCAGAGTATAGATATGAGCAGGCTTGTCCCTAAGCGTTCAAGTCATCTTCTGCAGAACAAGCGAAGTGCAATTCTGCACCAGGCGCTGGCTTTCACGATCAGTGCTTGCGCTGACGTGAGGCTTCGCAGAAATAAAAGGAAGGAATGAGCAGATTGATATTTGTTCTATAGCACACTGCTCCTGTGTTATACACAAATTTGCGTATGAATGCACTTATGCAAGAAAGTTGTTTGTTCGACTAAGGGGATGGACAAACGTAACTGGTTCTGATCTTCAGATTGTTAAAATGAAATTCAAGCAGACGACCGGATCTAAAGCGAAACTATCGGTAAACATTGTAACGTTCAGCGTAATTCAATGATTTTGCAAAGCTTGCTTCCCTGCAGCAATTCGGCGTTGAACTGGAGACATGCTTACGCTTTTACGAGTTTCTCGTCTTCTGGAACACTCACTGCTGTCGATCTTCGGGTTGTTAAAAACGCTCTAGAAAGGGCGATAGTCGTGCGCGGTTCCAATCGCACGGCGGACGTTTGTAGACACAGGCCGGTGGTTTGCAGTTAGTTTTACACAGCCTAACACATAGTGCTTAGCTAAGGCTGACAATAGGCGCTCCACTTCAAGAAAACAGCGTGATTCATTTGTGAAAACAGAGAAACACGTTATGGCGCCCAGGATGTTTATAAACATGGTCCTTCTTTCGATCGCCATCTTGGCTCCACTTCGGCAGTGTCTAGAAGTAATGACATTCTATATATACGTTATCGAAAACACGACGTCAGAATGCAGTGGCATTTCTACGCTTGTGCTGCGGTTACTTCGTATGATCAAATGAGTTGAGTTGAATTTTTTATTGGCACATAGGAAACTAAGGCTATCATGCGCCAAACACAAGGTAGCTGAGCTTCTTTTAGTAGTGAAAGTGAAAAGCGTTTAGGAAATTACAGCTTATTCAGGATCCCTAATTCTTTAAGAAAACTAAAAACATATGAAATTTCAACAAGTGGGTTGTCTCCTAACAGTAAGCAGGGGTGAAATTGGATGTATTCATTGTAAAATGGAGTAAAATGTTTTTTATTCTTAACTGTTCAAGTTCTGTGCAAGAGATCAAAATGTGCTTCACGGTGAACACACCTTCACATTTGCCGCATTGAGGTATTTGCTCTTTTGTGAGTATTGAGTAGGCAAAATGCTGCAAACTAAAACTGCCTGTTTTTACCTCAGTTTTACGGATTAGACATAATGGTATGAGAATACCGGTAGCGTAAGGATGACGTCGTATCATATGTCGCGAAATGGAAGCCACTTGGGAAAGTCGCAAATGCAGGTGAGAGGCTGCATTGGGCGCGAGAACATACCGTGGCGCCACCTCCCGGAAGCGCCCGCATAACGAAGTAGGATAGCGCACGTTGAACTGCTGCTGTAGGATGCTTTCCTAGGCAGTTCAGTTGCGCGTTGGCAGTACGCTCATTTATTTTTTTAATATACACCTCGGTCTGGGCCTGTTTAAGCTTATTTTGAGATATGAGAGTTATCCCGGAGTTAGCGAAGTTGGGGAGCTTTACTGCTACGACGACGCGCACCGTCTGTAGTATTTCTGCTGTTATGAAAAGAACAAAACAGCTGAAGCTAGTACACATCCAGTCAGATGTAAGCCGTCAGTGCATGGTAATCGGATATTCTTCTGCAAGAGCAGAGGACTGAGCGCCTTCGCATAGCGCCGGTGGAAGCGGCACCGTTTGCCTACTCCCTTAAATGTAGTAAAGAAAACAAGTTTGACTGTGGGGATGACATGGAATAATTGTTTAGCATGTGTGAAGACGTGCGTTTCACGCAGCGAATTCTTGCACACTGACTACCGTCATTGGCACTCTTGATTAGAGCGGATATTTGTTTTCCCCGCGCACAGTAGTCTTTTGTTTTTGTTTGTTCGCGCATATCTTGATCAGTACATCACAACACCTATGGAATACTCTATCTTTCGTTTATTCATGGACTCTATCATTCGAAACTGCTACAGTACTGGAGACGCTGCCTGAAACAACTCACCATGCATACCGCTGCCCGAGACAGCAGAATCTTCTAGTTCACTTCAGTGAAACTTCCTTGTCAACGCGTTCATTTATAATATTTTGAGACCTTCTGGCCTTCGCACGATGCCTCCTTTTTTTGGGAGGGTACTGCGACACGAAGAAGTCAGCTTCTTTTCCATCCTTCCATCAATAGTATTGTTAGCTTCACAGGTGATAGGCGCAAATTAAAACGCGCGCGCCGTTTCTTCTGCCACTCACCGAACTTTTATCGCCAACTATATGGGCGAAATATCGCTCGCCCAAATGCCTGCTGTGCACATCATGCGAATGATCACTCGCTGATTCACCCATTCAAATTTTGATTAAGAAAGGTTCTCTGAGCGTATGTTTCGGGTAGCAGTGGGAGCTTGCACCGGGCTCCCTCGCTTACGTCCGGGTACAGAGCAGTAACGGACTGTAGCAACCGCTTAAATAAGCCAGCCTCTGTCACGATGCAAGACCAATAAGTGCAAGGCTGGCACTCTATATCAACCCAAACTATGGAAATAAACGCGACTATTAGCTGTTTTTAAAACGAAGAAATTCAAGCAAGCGTCTGCTTCAGTAGCAGTAAGAGGAGTCACGTGATCCCATTTGCTCCCCTAGGTCGACGCTAGCGCCGTTCGCTCCAGTGGTGGCGCTCGCGCCCAGTACTCACGAGTGTCGCCTGGAAGCGCAGGACGATGCCTTCTTTCTCCAGCACCTGGCGGCTGTCTCTCCTCGCCCTCCGCGGGGTTATCCTGAGCACCGACTGCAGGGTGTCCTCGGGGGAGCCGAAACCGTTGTGCGGAGGAACAGGCTGCGGGAGAAATAAGATGCGCGCAGTGAAGTTCCCTCGGGGTTTAGATATACACAGGTTCTTACGGATAAAAAATAAGGATACCGGATGCTATTGGATGTTGACGTGGTACACAGTATCCTTTTTCACTGCAGAGTCGGTGAGAACTGTCAGCAAAATTTTTGAACTTTTGGCATCGCGACACAGTGAACATTTAGGAATGCTGTGAAGTAGATTGTTATGGATACCTTGGGATCATTTAGAGCTTTTGCAACAATATGTGCAGCTTCTTTTTACCCGCTGAGAAGAAAATCCCCGTAGTACAGAACTACAGCATAGTAGCATCAAGGTACAAAACTATAATATAGTAGAATCTAGCTTTAGTTCTCAAAGACGCTTTCAAAAAACTCGTCATTTCGTTCAAGAATCTCAGTATCCGACTTGCCTTTCCGTTGGGAAAGTCGCGAGGTCTACATCCGGGAGGTTTATTTGTTTATTTTTTTAAATTGGCTCTCTGTCAAGGAGGTTTCGATTTCATACCAAAGACGGTGCATGTAAAAAGCATTATGGAATATTACTGGATCTATCGTGTGAATGCAAGCTGTTCTTTCTTTTCTACAATGAGTGATCAAAATGTTCGCGGAAACTGTATTCAATTTTAGTTGTTTGCGTTGGTTCACCGCAGACGTCAGCAAAATAAAAACATTCAGGGACTGTTCTCTCTGATTAGTCGATAAAAAAGATACTCAGCAACAGCTAGGCGGTGAAATTCTTATTCAGCAAATTATAACAAGTGTACGAAAATTTACGACTTCGTGAGAAGTCCGGCACGTCCCAAGAAAACTTCTTCGTACCTGCTGGACCCTTTCCTCTTCCTTGACATCAATGTCTATGACGTCGAAGTGGTCCACGCCAAACTGCTCACGGTAGAAGTTCTTGGTGAAGTCGTCGCAGTCGTAGATGAGGAAGCTGCGTCCGTATATGTTCAGTCGTCGACCCGGCTGTAAATCCTCGGGGCCGATGAACTCCTCTCCTTCTCCGTCCGTTTCGTACTTGTGGAATAAGCCTGGTGGCAGCATGTGGGGAAAGTGGACTTTTTATGATCGCAGTGTAAATCATTTGGCGGTTAAGAAAACTACGACCTTTAAAACCACACCCACTCAGACTCAATAAAATATGCAAAAATTTGTTCGATTTGCAGTGCTGACAGTTTTTCCTTAACGGGGACGTACTCACATAAAAGTAAGCCTTATTACTAGTGGCCAGCTACACAAGCGCACTGACGGTTGCGCCCCCATGGGTAAGCGTATGAGTAGGCGAGCCTCCGCTAAGCTCTACATCATATTATTTTACAAGTGGTATGCGGCCAGAGACAAGACATGCTGGTAAGACAACGTTCATGAAATTCACCCACTAGAACATTCTTTCTTTGTGGGGGAGGGGGGGGGGGGGAGCCAGCGTCTGTAACTGCGTGACAACGTCGTTTAAAGAAATTCAGATTGACTCAAAAATGCAGGCCAAAAGATGGACAGCAGAGTGACTACCCTACTTATTTCACCAACGTAGGTTGAGCTTGGTGCTCATCACTTAAGTTCAGAATGGCTGATAACTTTAATAAAGCAAAACAGTTCGTGTAAATCGTTCAGCCTGTAATTTCAAGGGTAGGCGATATGTGAGTATGTCAAGCTTTTCAGCCTATTTCGCCCAGCTTGTACTCGTATATTCGTACCTTAGTATACATCAGTATCAGTTAAACATGTATTTTGTTGTCCTCAGTGAATATTTTACTTGTGTGCCATGACCGTACTCAAGGGGCTGAAGGGCGTGTCGCCGCCGCCGCTCAAGTCCAGCTATGTCTGGGTCCGTCACGACAGAAAGTAAAGTTTGCCAAATACGCAGTACTTGGAGTGGTGTATTCCTATGCTCTCCAGAATTCGAAAATCCACATCGAAATCAATTAAAAACGTCGGATCACTAACACCTTAATATGAGGAAATCAGTCACTATCATAGCACCACCGTCGCTAATTATGCTGAGATTAACAAAGCCAATGGCATGATGTCGAAATCCCTAAATGAACTGCAACAAATTGTAGATATATTTCGCCAGAAATGTCCACTTTGTTGGAAAACTAGTTTTTTATGTAAAACGTACATTACCAAGGTATGGCACACACCTCATTTTGATCCTCGCTCTGCAACCACGCAAATTTATATAGTTTTTAGAACGTTTCTGAAGTAGCCGATCACGATTTTTACTTTCCGCAAAGCATTCGTCTGACGCTACTGTACCTATCGCCATCGACTCTGTTCCAAGAATTGGTAAAACACTGCTGCTGCATAACATATTCAAAACTCCTCTTTCCCAAATGTGCATAAACGAGAACTTCGAAACATCTGTCTGTTCACCACACATTTCTCGTTTCGTCGTACTGATTACAAAAAAAGGAGACATAGCGGATTTCCCAAAAAAGAACGCACACTAGGAGGCTGTGCTGAAGACTATATTTGTGCTTCCTTTACACGGGCACCAACCTCTGCTTTCCTGCACCTTGGGTATCCTCTGACGGCCCAGCAGAATGGGTGCCAGCTCTCGTTGTTCAAGAGGCCGATGCATCTCCTTGAGGTCCAGCGTGTCATCCACCAGGAAGTACTGCGAGAATATAAGGGGCACACGAGGGAGGGCGGAATATAATTCAAACCCCAAAGAGAGAAGTGGACACGCATTGAACTACAACGATAGACTGTGCGCACGTATACGAGGTCTGAGAGGAAACGCTTGGCGACTCGCTATGCAATGCGCAAATATTTAGTTCAGACACTCTAGAGATATTATCTTGGTAGCTGTAAGGTTCTTCGTTCCAAAATAGAACAGATAAAGTCTTTAATCTAGCGTCAAGCCCAACGTTATGCTCTTAATACTTGAATGTTTGTGAAAGCCGAGTCTGTTCCCGGTCGAGTGTCTCGCATCTGAGTATACGCAAAGCGTGTAAAGTGGCGCTCACTATGAAGGATACTGCTGGCTAAACTGACCGTATTACGGCTAATGATTTGCAGGAGTTCTACGTGGCGCAAATAAAAGCATAATCTTCAAGATCTTATCAAGGAACCACGCAGTTTCCCTTCATACATCAGTGCAATAGGCTGTGTATATAGGACACGAACCACCTACTACAATGCTTACAGTAGCGAGCAAGCATGTTGAAAATAATTCTCTTCTCTGCTGTACAGAATGTACACGAGTCTCCGAGAAGGACACTTCCCGCACCACAAAATCATCACTCAGCGCAATCGATACACCTAATATCGCGTAGGCGCTGTAGTATAGTACACTTGTGTACCTGAAGTACGAGTTTCTTTCTGCGCCTGGGGTCTACGCTGGCGCCGTCCTCGACGCAGAAGAAGCGCAGTACGTGCCGGTCGTACCGTAGGAATCGCCACAGCTTGTCCCGCTGGCTCTTGGTGGTGTGCAGTTTGCGCTGCTGTTGTGACAGGCTGCGCCGCGCGGCTGTGTACGGGTCCTCGGGAAGAGGCTCCGGGGCGCACACCGACACGCCGTGGCCCCTGAGAAAGTCCTGCGATGCGCACACGCGATCATGGGAGCAGGCATATACGGCATACCAATCTGATCGACGACCGTGGTACCTTTCACCGCTGCATGCTGCTTTCGTGTGTGAAATAACCATACAACGTAAACTTGTCCGCAGCATGCGTCAAGTCAAAACATGGAGCGGTTTGAATTTAGAGCGATAAGTCACTCCCTCTAACTCACGCGCAAGAACACTTGCGTACCCGTATCCATGAAAGTTACCAGCCCCAAATTTTACTGCAACATTCACGAACAATGAGGACCGCTACAGGTCATTACAACATTAGCAGTTCGGACGTGCCCGCGGAAATCTGCTCCATGGTCCGGAGCTACATGACAACATCAACGTTACACACTACGAAGGATCACCTGCGGCGTCACATGAGATGCAAAACTTGACATCCCGCACGATGGCATGGCATTCGTCAAAGCCGGTCGCTGAGGACCGTAGGGCTCGAGGATAGTGTCAACCCTGAAGCTGGTTGGTCCGCTGGGTGTTTGAGTGTGTGCGCGTGCGTATGTTTGTGGGTCCGCGGTAAGCAGCCGCTGAGTTGACGGTAAGGCGTTCGCGCGCACATATTTCGTCATATGTATAAACGTGGACAGTTCACTGCATACAATTCTTACATCAATCTCTGCAGTACCCTTCCAGTGCGCCAGAGGAGAAACCCTTAAAACAAAATTCGAGACCTCTACGAAGTAACTGAACAGGATTTCTTAAACAGATATCCAATGCGAGGTGCTTTCCTTTAGATCACTCCGCGGGCCATGACTGTTAGCCCGGGCCGGAAAATTTATTCCGTTACCCATGCGAGCACGGCCCCAATGTCTCCAATACATAAGTTTTGACCGGTCCGAGCTCGAGGAATTTCTGATGTGCCCGGCCTGATCAAGTCTGCCAGGTATACGCATGTCCTGAATCAGCGAGAGAACTGGACCCATTCACGAGGGCAAGATGACGGGCTAGTTGGTATTGCATAGCTAAAGAACAGCGCTGGGCACGAGTCAAACACGAATAACGAAGAAACAGACACATGCGCTGACTAACAAATGAAATTTTATTTTCGAAGCAGACGCATTTAAAGGTACATGAAGGGGGGGGGGGGGGGGTATATGAAGGGGATGGAGCCATGGCGATAATGCGCGATCTCACACAGCGTAGTCACGTCAAAAACTATGCAAACGAGCAATTTGTAAGCATACCTTCCCAGTGTTCCGGTGTTTTGTCAAAAAAAAAAGAGTGCAACTTTTGAGAGGCACGGTAACTGTTTAGTCTTTCCCACGCTTTCTGCCATTTTAATAGCCTTAAGCAGATTTTTTACTCCGGGCTTCTACCGACGTCTTTTAATGCGTTTACATGCCGTTTTGGCTAAGCTACTGTGCTTTTATCTGGTTTCATCGGTTTTTGTCCCGGCCTTTACACCGTGTTTTGTCGCTTTTAGATTTTCAATGTTTCTTTGACGTGACTACTCCGTTTCGGTGAACGTTGTGTTTCAACGCTTTTAGGGCCGTTGTGGATAAGTCACTGTGTTTTTATCTGGTTTCATCTATTTCTTTTCCCGGTTTCAACATCGTTTTTATTGCTTTTAATTTTTCAATGTTTTTATCTTTTTTTTTTTTGACGTGACTACGCTGTGTTTCGGAGATTGCGCATCATCGCAATGGCTCCTCCCCTTCATGTGTACCCCCCCCCCCCCCCCCCCCATGGGTACATGAAAGGGGGGTTTCATGTACCTTTAAATGCGTTTGCTCCGAAAATAAAATTTCAGTTGTTAGTCGGCGCCTGTGGCTGTGTTTCTTCTTCGTGCTGCGTGTTTCGTCTCGTTCCCAGCGCTGTTATTTAGCTATGAGCCCATTCGTTAGCGTGAAAAGTTATTGCTAGCATGACGGAAATGAATGCTTGAAAATCGGTGCGTTGGCATGGCCTGCAGTTCATTAACGCACAAAAAACATATATAGGAGAGCGTATTTATTTATTTATTTATTTATTTATTTATTTATTTATTTATTTATTTATTTATTTATTTATTTATTTCTCGATGCTCTTAGGCATGGGTTTTACGTGAGGCGTGGGCATCTTCAATGAAAAATGACGTCTTCAATGGCAGTCCCGAAATTGGCAGCATTGGAGTGGCGCAGAGCTTCTTCGGGCACATCATTCCAGTCCTTCGCTATTTGCACGAAGAAAGAATGAAGATGCGACGATGTGCACGCATGCGGATGGTATACGCCGTTTTTGAACACTTTGTACGGGAAGAATGGTGCAGGGGAAGTGATGGAGCAATCCAATGGAAATGATAAAACTTATGATAGAGACTAAGCCCCATAAGTTTTCGCCTGTTTTCAAGGTTATAAGAAGATCTGCATTAAGTCTGATGGTGTGACTCTGGTGTAATGTGAATAGCCATTGTATATAAAACGAGCTGCGTGGTTCTGAATTGATTCTAAGTTTTTAGAAAGGTTAATCTGATGAGAGTACAAAACTGAGCATGCATTTTCCAGTTTGGGAGTAACAAGACATTTCTAAGCAAGTGTTTTTACAGGAGGGGAGGCGAATTTTAAATTTCGGCGTGGAAGCTGAGGGTGCGGTTAGCCTCGTTAGTAATACTTGTTATGCGAGAGGAACATAAAAGATTATGTGCGAGGATAGCTCCCAATGTATTTGTACGACAACACAGGTGATATTGCTAAGTTATCAAGAATATAGTTAAGGGTTACGTAGGAATAGTCGCCACTGTTTAAAGGGTTTGGTTTGTGAGGTTTTGTTCCCAAAACGACTCAGGCCATGAGGGACGTTTGAAAAGAGGTAATAGAAGTTCTCTTCATGCTACATGATATTAACCAAGTTTCACATCATTTCTCTAATGTGTTTAAGTCTCGTTGTGATGCGAAAAATTCCACTATATTTTTAATGGGCCTGTAAATAACACAATCATCAAACAGCCTTCGGTCATTCAGCAAAACTTGCTGTCCAAGCCTAAACCCCGACTGCAGCTCAGGACTGAAAGGGTATGGACTCGGCCTGGGATTTTCAATGAAAGCCGAAATCCGTACGGTGCCCTCTTCTTCGTGTACTGTAAGCACTGGCGACTGCATAAAAAAAATGAACATCATGAACCTTATAAACAGTCCCCTTTTATATTTCGTACTGTTAAGTACATGACGGTCCGTTACCGTTCTCGACGAACACCGTTACCGTTGTCGATTTTCCCCAGTGTTCCTGCTGGTGTTATCGCCATTTCTTCTTATTTTTTTTTATTTTCACACTGGTACAAATATATACTAATTGGCAGGTAAATAAACCCCAGTTGATAGAAAGCGTTGCGTTTGTCTGTCCTCTGGTCTCTTGTCGTCGTTCCAAACAGCCCGCCGAAACGATTTAACGCTTAGCGTAGAATGTAGCGTAGCTCTGGCCCTCAGCGAAGCAGTGCGGCTGTCCCTGCCAAACCGCATACACTGAGCCGTAAACATCCCGTAACTGTTTCTTAATTCATAGGCATCCAACTTGTTCTCCACGCAACCAGCGTTAACCGCTGCTACAATACAGAATTTCTTGTTTTTATGTTGGTTTCTCCGCAATGCACTCTATCCAGACAGGCAGACTTCACAGCAGAAAATATAGATGCAGTTTTTGCTTTTTTGGACAAATCAGATGTCGGCGCGGTTTCACCAAGGCACCCATTAGTTTAATTAATTAATTAACTAATTGGTTCACAGGAAGGGAAAGGCGCAGTATCTGTCACACTTGCTCTGTGGACACCTGAACCACGCCGTAAGGGAAGGAATGAAGGCGGGAGAGAAAGTGGATTGAGAGAAGGGGGGCCGTAGTGGAGGGCTACGGAGTAATTTCGACCACCTGGGGATCTTTAACGTGCGCTGACATCGCACAGCACACGGACGCCACTTCGTTTCGCCTCCATCGAAACGCAGCCGCCGTGGTCGGGTTCGAACCCAGGAACTCCGGAGAGTAGTCGGGCGTCTTACCATTGCACCACCCCGGCGGGGCCCATTAGTTTTCCTCCAACACTGGAACGCGTAATTAGCATTTCATCCATTAGTTTTCCTCCAACACTGGAACGCGTAATTAGCATTTCATCCGTTCTGTTTTATTTTTTGCCCTCGGGCCCGTAGTTGGGCAATGAGAATTAAAGAAAAGCTAAAGGACTAGCAAAATTTTTCTCGAATAGCGCTCCTTGGTGCTTTCAGTACTGATGGTCGAAGACGGCGCTTGGACCACGAGTTTCGCTCGATTTCAAACCTCGAGAAGCGCGGTTAAAATTTTTGTTTCGCATTATTCTAGAAACGTCCGCGCATGTCGGTGACATAACATACGTAGAGATTTTAGAACAGCAATCTCCGAGCCAGCTTTCAGCATTTGAATATATATATATATATATATATATATATATATATATAGGTCAAAAAAGAAACGTGTCGACCGAGATAACGACCAGCCCTCATGTCCGGGTGCGTACGTGGCTCACCCTAGTGAACTTGTCGCAGTTGACGATCCTGTAGGTGATGCCGTAGAGCGAGATGGCGATGCCAACGTTCAGGTCGCTCCAGTGGAAGCAGCGGCCATCCGACTTGCGGATCCGATGCCGCCGCAACACGCAACCCTGCAACAGGGACCACGTGGCTCGGAACCCAACGGGTCAACAGAGTCGCGTGACTGTTCTTAGCCGCATCATCAGTATGACGCAGCACTGAAGGTCTTCGATGAGCTCTTTCTTGGAGAAGATACCCTCCCTCAAGCTGCATGTTATCAGCGCGTAATTGACTGCATATGGCAGTTGTCAGGTTGTACATATAAATATGGCTGTAGAAAGTTGTGTTTCTTTCTATTTATTGTTGTTGTGTAGTAGTGGCTGTAATTAACAAGGTATCGCCAAATTTTTGTTTCCTTTTAATTATACTTTTATCTCCAAACGTCTGCACGCATGTACTACACTTGAGCATATGACTAGCGTGCAGATTTTCTTCAAATACATATTATTTCTTGTTCTTTTTTGAAATATTCGAAAGGTGCCTTAGGATGTATAAAAATAAATAAATTCATTCAAATAAATAATTGATTCAAATAAATTCAAATTCATTCTGTACACGAAACTTCCTGCAGTAGTATGCGCATCAATTATCTTCTGAGGCGACCATTCCTTGCAAGAGCTGAATTCGGGACGAAGGTCGCACAGCTTCTCCGAGATACTAACAAGCCCATGCCAGCCCTGGACTGGTTTTAAGCGTAGAACTGACATCGTTGTAAATTGCACACGCTGTGCATCATTCTAAATTGTATAATTATACCCATAACCACGAATCCCTGAGACTAAGAAAGCACAAGTAGGTTTAAAACGTCTTGAGGCTCAAGCTGAAACTGATTCCACAATCCTTCGTCTTATCTTGAACAACTCATAGCTTTACTTGAAGCATGCCCTTGGCTATGTCAAACTATGGGGATTAACAACATTGTGAAAGCTAGGTTGCAGATTCTTGTTAATACGAGCGTTTTGACTTTTTTTTTTGTGTGTGTGTGTGTTGCCTCCTATTCCGCGGTCCTTTATCGGCGGCAACTTCCGTCATTTTTTTTTTTTGTGTGTTGATCTTTCCATTACGTGTACCATTTTTAACAAAGCTAAAACAAAGCTAAAACAAAGCTTATGTACTGTAGTTGAAACCAGAAGAGGCAAACAACTATTGTAAGCTATCACGTCTTTGCCTAAAGAGAAGACTCGAAGGTCTCGAAAAAGATATCGGAATGCGTGTAACCATGCAGGTGCATCATGCAAAACTAAACTTTACCGTAAAGCTAATTTGCAATTTATTGGCATCGTTATAGAAGTGAGCAAACGTTGTTGATATCGCATGATGCTAACAGCATATATTTCTGGTGTCAAACCCACAACGTTATTGATAAACCCCTTAATACAGTCATTCCAGGTACTCAATGAGGTATTCGCATTATAATAGCTTCTATGTAAAAAAAAAAAAAAAAAAAAAAAAGCAGCTGCTTCAAAGTAATTAAGGTAATAAGCTAAACCGGCTAATGGGATTTCAATGAGGACAACAGGGTGTCATTTTGTAAATTTGTAAAATCTCAGTGCTGCCTTATCCTCATGTACTGGAATTGACGAATCCCGCCTTCTACGACATGTCTTCATGACGTATTTCCCTTCTAATTTTACAATTCTTGGCAGTGCGCAAGATTAAGTGAAAGGATACCTGGCTGAGGCCGCTATTCTCTTGCTTGGGCTCGCGGACGGAGATGCTGTCGTCCTCAAGGAAGTAGAAGATGTCTACGGGGCGAACGCGGTACTGCTCGAAGGGCGAGTTGTCTATGTCCTCTCGGAAGTAGCCCTGGAAGTGCAACACCTGCAAAAAGAAGGGGGAAGGGGGAATTTTGTGATAAGCTGATAACGTTGTTTATTGCCTCAAGGCATACTGGAATATGTAAAAAAATTAAGAGGGGAATCTTATTCGTACTCTCTGCCAGGGCTCTCCTGAACGGTATGCACGTATACACTCAGCGTTAAATAAAACGAGGACAACTGATACGTGAAGACCAAAATAAGAACGCTTTATTCAAGGGAATTTAAATACTATAGCTGGTTTGTTCTGTTCTATGATGCGGATGCCGCTGCATAGACGTGTTAACTATTTCGGGACGGCCCCATAGGCCATCGATCACATACGATCGACGGTTTTGCACGCGCTATTGGACTCGATATTTCCGTGCGATGGGACATGTATCCTCATTTAGGAGATACATTGGAAACTGTGGGTTCGATTACCGCGTGAGTAATTATCTTCTGAGTTGACCATAGTTCATCAGACAATTATTTGTGATGGGCTGGCTTCACATGTGAACAAAAATGGCGTCGAGTTCGCGTCAGGATACTATTAGAAATCGTCGTGAGTCGTGTGATTCCGCTGCTTCTACTGCCGATTTTTATTTCATGGCAGCAATAGCGAGGAGTCTGAATGCGACTACACTAGTTCTGACTTCAGTTACAATGATGATTCAGACGACGATCATTCTAGAGCATAACTAATATTCTAAGCTTGTTTCAGTTTCAAATTGCTGTAGAATACTGCTCACTGTGCGTTCTAAATGTTTTATCAATTTCGTGGGCATGACACTGAGAAGATGATCGAAAAACTTCACATCAGCCCTCTCTGTGCAAAACACGAATAAATATGCATTTAGAAAAAACCGATTCAAGCTCGTTTGGACGAGTTGTAGAATCAAGTCACCCCCATTGGAATGCGTAACTTTCTTTTTAAGGCTAAAGCCTTTAATGGCTAATAGTTGTCAGCAAAGGTGCCACGTTCTTGCGGCAGCTCTGATTGGCTGAGGTGAGGTTGACATAGAGGTCTCGACCAATCACAGGACACTATCGCGGTATGTGCGGGTCACGCATTTAATCGGCCTGCCATGACATTTGAATTCACGATAACCTTATGCCGCGGGCAGGAGCTGCCAACTCGGGTCGCCCCTTTCATATGGGAGGGTGATATCAGAAACAGCCTGCCAGAACCATTTGAATTCTGGCTACCCCTACGACATGTAGGCACGTTCATACGGCTCGGTTGAAGCGTGACTTTATATGTAGGCTGGTAGCTTACGCTCTCGCGTCATACCCATAAAAGAAGAGCTTAAGTGCGCCCAATAATGTAGTGCCTTACACTGATAGGTGGCGTTAGTACAGCAGGCATCAGCGGCGTTTGAAATTGATTTACAGGATAGAAAAGGCGCAGTATCTGTCACAATTCTCCGCGTGCACATGTACCTCGCCGTAAAGGGAGGGAGGAATGTGGAACAGTAGTCATCCTCTTTACTCGAAGCATCATTCACCGCCCCACTCGCAACAAATGCGAAGCAGTATGCGGCACTCAGGCTTTCGCCTTTCATCACTTTAGTCGCCAAAGTGTCTCGTAATTTTTTTATCTAGTGATATACATAGGCATAATGACTTTTTAGCAATTGACAGTACAGTGGAATGTAGGGACTCTCTACAGCGGTCTGCTTTCGTCAATAATCATGCCACGAGGCTGCTTCATAGCTGTTGTAACGAAAGCTATATTGACCACAGTCTGGCCATTCCGCCATGCCTGTCCGAAGAGCGAAGAAAGAAGTCGTGGGAGGTTGTAGCTGGCAACTGACATGGCCGAGCACTAACTGACGTAGGGCTTCCTGGAATTACGTTTGGCAGGAGCTGCCAACTCGGGGCTCTTCTTTCATATGGGAGGGTGATATCACAATCGGCCTGCCAAGACCCTCGCATTCACGTTATCAATAGGCCAAGCAGGCACGTTCGTACGGCTCGGTTAAAATATGCATCGGCTGGTAGCTTACGCTATGGCGTCATCGCGAAGGTGGGAGTGAAACAGAGAGGAAGAGGTCCCGTAGTGGAGGGCTTCGGACCACCGCGCGATAGAGGCTTTCGCCTCATCACACTTTAGTGGTCAAGAGTGCCTCTATCCCTATTCTGCTGGTGTAGCAAGTTGCAGGTAGCACGAAGCACTGCACAACACCAGGAAGAAACCAACAGATGGGCGTCCCAAATTTCCACAACTAACAGCATGGACAATATAGCGCACTATTTAGAAGAAAGGCAATTTTAGAGCGCAGCTCTTTGGCGTCCGTTCCTGGGTTTCGCGTCGGCGTCGGCCTCGTAACCAGCTCCGCCCCCCTTTCATCCCCCCAGCGCTAGCAGCGACCGACTGATACCGCTGGATGCCGCTGACGCCGCTAGAGAGTCAAGATAACGTGACTGCATAGTTAAGTTAAATTGGTTCACAGGAAGGGAAAGGCGCAGTAACTGTCACAC
>JAJIZL010021126.1:0-16566 GCA_023969395.1 Amblyomma maculatum | reverse complement strand
TGCTGCTGCTGCTGCTGCTGCTGCTGCTTGCTGCTTGCTGCTTGCTGCTTGCTGCTTGCTGCTTGCTGCTGCTGCTGCTGCTGCTGCTGCTTGCTGCTTGCTGCTTGCTGCTTGCTGCTTGCTGCTTGCTGCTTGCTGCTAAACGAGCTGCCAGAGCAGAAGCCCAGCGCCGTCGCCGCCAGAATCCAGAGCAGTAAGCGAGGCTGAAGCAGAAGCTCATCGCCGCCGTCGAGAAGAGAGTCTTTGTTAAAGGAATACGTGTAAAAAAAAAAAAAGTTCTGTGATAGCGCATACATGTGTTGCTCGATTTCTTTGCCTCAATCTATCGAAAAGGTGAAACAGCTTATTTGCTGCGCTCAAATTTCGCATTAGGAAGTAACGTAATCGTCGGTAATTTTTTTATTATGCTTCTTTTATTTTCATATCGATGTCTTTTGCAAGTATAAACACGTCGTTCAGTAAAAACCTTTTTATGGGGCAGTGTTAAAGGCCCTGTTCACCGAAAAATTCGAGGACCCTTTGGCGACTAAAGTGATGAAAGGCGAAAGCCTGAGTGCTGCATTTTGCTGCGCGACTGTTGCGCATGTAGTGATGAATTACGAGTAAAGCGAGCTACTATAATCTTTCACATTCTGCGAGGGAATTCTGAATTCAGTGAATTCTGCTTGGCAGCAATGAGGTCGCGCTCCTTGTATATTCGCAGTTGCTCTACGTTTACTGTTGTGTGGTTGATTAGACAGGGTTCGCGGCATTAATTAGCAATAAATTAACTACACAACTGTCAGTGATTAATAATTAGTAATTAGGAACTGATCATTGATTGGCATATGGCCATATAAGGCACGCATTCGCGCATACTGTGGTGATGCTCTGTCATTGGTCGAGAGCTCCATGACGTTATCCAGTCTCGACCAATCAGAGCCGCCGCAAAAGCGCGACACTTTTGTTGGCAACAATGAAGCAATAAAGGCTTTCGCCTCAAAATCTGGCGTCCGGCTCCGGTGTTGGTGTTGCGGAAAATCACGTCTGTGTGTGAGCGAAAAATCGCAAGCATGGCGCTGGCAGGCGGTAGCTGGCGGCTGACATAGCCGCACACTTACTGGACGTAGGGTTGCCTGACTCTACGTTTGACAGGAGCTACCAACTGCCAAGCGACCATTACAAGCAACAAGAGGAAGATCAGCTGTATGCCTTGTGAACGGGTTTTACCGCGAAACCATAAACAGTCAAAATAGAAGGTTAGCAGGCCCCTGCTGCCGAAAAAGCGCCGGAAGCACTCAGACGGTTCAAGTCAAAGGGTTTTATTTATTGATCTCCATGGAGCAAAGCTCCGAGAATTTGTGCAGGCTCTTGTAGAAGAAAAAAAATTCAAAAGGAGAGAACATCTTCTCCTTTAGGTTGCATAATGTGTACTAAGCTCAAGACCTTCAATTTCCTGCTTCATCGAGCCATCACGCCATCGATACTTTGTCGACATGTTTTCACGAAAGGTCGGCGACCACTTTATTTCGCGTTTACGTTCACGCACAGTGATGCGATGCAGCAACGCCCCCTCGTCGTCGATCGAAGGGTCGTCAACCATTCTCTTCCAGGAAACAAAGGTAGCAACAGAGCGCCGCTGCCTAAAAGTGATGCCGCCTAAGTAGTACAAGTTGACCGAACCCACCTCGTCCGATCACCTGACCGCACGACTGCCCAGCGCATGGACTCACTCATGCGTGAGCGAGCTCGATGGCACACGCTATGCGGCCAGTGCTTTTATTTAACGGCAATTCTGGGAGTGCTCCCTCGCAGAGACCATTTCTGTGCATCGCTAATGGTACGACGAGAGGTAGGGTCTAGGGCCGTAGCAACGCAAGCTACGGGCGTCATATAGGGTTCTGCTGATACGTTTAGAATATCAGATGAAGAGACAGTCTTCGAAAAAGACGCAGAAGGTTTTTTTTGTATACTTGGTCCTTTAGTTGCGTGCCATTCAATATGAATGGTGGTTAAATTTTTGAATTACTGACATTTTTCATATAACTATTCAAGAGACAAGTGAACTTGATGTGACCTGAAGAATGCTTTGAATACTAAGGCTAACCTATAGAAGAAAGTTATGTACAGGTGTACGCAGGGCTAGTTTGAGTTCACTCGTTGCTAAGAGAGGTTTGAGCACTTAGTGGATTGACAGGGAGGTTCCGAGTTGATTAATCAATTTACACCATACTGGCCTCTTGAAAGTTTGTTGACGCCTGCAAGCGCGGGTGTCTGTCCTCAGCATGGGCGTGCGATCCTGGAGTTAATTTTTCCATTCTGTTTCCGATGTCAAGTATCCTGGCCATTCCAACCCCTGAGCTCACGCTCATTTTTTTTTCTAAAAAATTTAATTATCAGTAATTTTTCTTTTTTTTTCTTGGAGTTTCCAACTCTCGTCCTTTGCAAATTTATTTGCCTCTTATTGCCTTCCACACAACGCTCAACGCAATTTCATTAGCTTTCATGACGTTATCATCGCCCATTCTCGCTATTCACATTCCTCGAGAAAACACTGGTGTGTTGGCTGCGGTGCCCTCAAACATACAAATGAACATAATTGGCTATGTTGTGCTATCTGTTGGCTACGACTCACTGATTTCATTGGGTTCTGGAAATACATTTTTTTCAATTTTTCCATTTCTAGCGCGCGCTAAGGCTATTTGTGTGGCGCTGATTAAGAGGAGTATCGTTAATGGATATCGAGGCAGAGAACACCTCGGCCGGGACTGCAATATACGGATGAAACAAAGTGTTCTGTTTCGTCTTGAATTTATAACAGGCTGGCTATTACCTCTACCTAAGTGTCATTTTAATGCTGAGCGGATAGCAGCCTCATTTTAATGCATCCGGTATGAAACCTCTCAGAGCATAGTAAAACACACATTTGAGTTAGTTGCCACATCTTCGAAAACTTTGCCAGCGCTGCGGCAGGTGAGAGAGTCCGTCCTTCTCTTCTTTGTCTTATTGTCCGCCATTCTCTTTGTTCTCTGTCCTCTGTCAATTGTGCTAAAATTTTTCCAGAAACAACTCCTACGTTCCTTCTTTTTCATAGAATATGGCGGCCTCGATATCAACTTTCCCATCACATAAGCCGTGTACATATAGGCTCTCTTAAAGCGAATCCTCGCCCTTTGAATAAAGTTGGGCTCATCCTTTGGCGCAGCGTTAGTAGCTAGGAGGTGCTTTGTTTAAATATAACACATAGCTCTTTGTTTGCGCGGTGCCTTGCTCAACACTTTTGGTAACTGCCTTGCAAGATGTAACTGCAAATTTTGAGTAACAGAAGTGGTGTCAACAAACGGTAATTTTCCTTCTTTTTTTTTTCTTTCCTGTAGGGGACCTGTATTCCCTCGTTTCGTTCAGAATTCAGCAGGCGAGTACTGCTAGGTGATATAACCATACTGTTCCGGGGATCTCGGCGTCATAAATACAAGAAAAACATGTTAAAATGCCTACCTCGCTCTATCGGCTCGCCTGGGGCAATGATGTTCCTTTCAGATGTAAGAAGTAGTATCCCCCCCCCCCCCCCCCTAATGTCTCCTTTAAGTACCAATGTCTCCTTTAATAATTTTGCTAAGTTGCGTTTTAATTCTTTTTTTTTTTGCGTCTTGTTTCTACGCTTGCCTCCTATGTCATGGGGAAAACCAGCGTAGCCGCTTCATCGCCCCTTTCCGTACCGCTTCCCTCAATCGTTTTGCGCCACGGGTGTGCAGCGACATACTTTTCCGAGAAAGAGTGTGCGCGGCTAATAGGAAAAGTACATTTGCCCTAATTGCGGCTCCTGCTTTTTTCTTCTTTTTTATTCTATCGCCAAGCGTTCCTTACATTTAGTTTAGTCTTTTGTTCTGTGGTCAACAGAGTGCATCGCAGTACTAGAAATCTGGGTCAGGCTATTCGCGCTTAAAACGTTGGGGGAAAACCCCTGCAATTCCTGCCTGTTAAAATATATAAGCAGGCTGTTGTTGTTGGGGGACACCGCCGTAGCGGCAGCTATTCATTTTACGGGCGATTCTGAGCTTGTCAGCATACTTGAGAGATATGCTTAAAGGAGCGAGGAAAAATGTAGGAGTCGCGAAAAGTAATCAGCAACGAATTCTGTGATGTAAAAAAACCGCATCAACTGGTTGTCTTCCAGATGTGTGAGCAGAACCGGATAATGTAAGGTGAGGTTGCTTTTCAGTGGCTGAAAGAATAATTTCGAAATGTTCATTCTGCTAACTATAATGTATCTATATATTTTATGTACAGTTAGAACTCGATTTAACGAAGTTGAAGGGAGCCAAGAGTTATTTCGTTAAATTGGGAACTTCTTTAAATTGAGTGGGGCATTTCTGTACCCCTTAATTTCTTTAATTTGATTATATGATATGTAGCGACATCAGGGAAGCTGCCACAGCATCATTTTGACAAAGCACAATTACGTCGAAAATGAAATTGTGACCCACGGAAACAATCGACACCACTAACGCGTGTGAAAAAAACAAAAACAATGACAATTTCTACCCCAACAAAAAGAGTCCCAGGGGACTACAAATTGAACTCCCAGGAAAGAATTAGACGATTTTTACATGGGAGCGCTCTGTTAGCAATGACCACATGAACTGTTCTTAAGTTTGAAGTGCGTCCAGCAAGCAAACTGCCGCAGTATAGATAAAGAGGATCCACCACTTCACCCACCATCTAGTGAATTCAATTCAAAATTATAAATCTCGTTTTGCAAGGCGCAGTTTGGTAAAAGCGGGGCGAAGTTGCTTCGTGACGTTACCATTGGATCGCGATCAACAAATTTTTGGGAGTTCTCTTTCTTTTCCGTTTTTCGAAAAAAGTTCATTAAATCGGACAGATCACGAAATCGGTTTCATTTTTTTGGGTTAGAGCATTAGACCTTATTGTCGCCGGAGGGGTAACCGAGATACCTTCGCTATATAATGAGTTTTTTAAATCAGGTTTTGTTAAATCGAGTTCCGACTATGCTGCAAAGTCGCATGCGGTGATGTTTGCAGGAGATAAAAAGAATCTCGAATAAATGGTAACAGTAGGTACCATTTGAGGTACTATGAAAATTTGTCAGCTATAGATCACAGAATCTAAATATTTTCAAACGTAAAGCGGGAATTGGGCCAGGAATGCAAACTCCTCTTTAAACCAGGAACTACGATAACAGCAAGGTGGAATGTTGAGCGCATAGTAGCGTCATAGTGATGATGGTTTACAAATTTCCAAATAGTTGTCAGGTCTCAAATGATGAGGAGGGGGGGGGGGGGGGGGATTAATGTGTAAGAACTTTGCACATTCATTGCAGGACGTGATGGAAGTGAAGTGAACCTGAGATCACACAAGCAAAAAGCCGAAAACCCTATCATATCGGTGAAATAGGAAATTGATAGCCATTTATTTGATTAAAGCGGAATTTAAGTTTGTTTAAGTCCATAAGCTTATAGTGGTCAGAAACAAAACACCCGTATTCTAGGCAGGATAGGACGTGGGCTTTCTATGTAAATATATCATAGGTGGAGCAACACACTACGTGCAGCCCAAGTATAAGCAAGTGTAGAGCTTTGTGTAAAAATCAAATCGATGTGCTCAGACCTGCGCGAATGTAGGATCGAGATATTTGTATTCTAGAACTGTTTTCAAGCAGTGGTTTTTGTACGAATATGCACGCGAGGAATTGGATATGTGTCTGAAACGACGCAAAAGCAGCTTTGAAGAATTTAATGCTCTTTCAGCATGTAGAATACCACATACAAAAGTGTGAAAAAGACTTGATAATAAGGTCAATGATGCAGAGTTGGTTTAACTATAAATAAGGACCACAATCATCGCAAGACGTTACCAAGGAGTCATCGGCTATCTTGCGTTTTCCGTACATGCCCTACCCAAACCCATTTCTTCTGCATTATTACTAGGACGGCATTAAGGTGCGTTTGCTCCCGGGCAACTTTGCTTGTTTTCCATAGTTTCCATAGCTTTCCTTTCTGGTATCCTCCAATTTTCTTCCCAGTAAGTGAGCACCCGTAAGAGATTGAACTTAAAAAAAAAAAAAAAAAAAAAAAAAACTAACATTTAACTATGGGCAATAGTACGCGGCATGTGTATTAGCTTAACATTAATATAATAATAATAATTGGTTCACAGGAAGAGAAAGGCGCAGTATCTGTCACACTTGTTTCTGTGGACACCTGAACCGCGCCGTTAGGGAAGGGAGGAAGGTGGGAGTGAAAGTGGATAGAGAAAAAGAGGAGCCGTAGTGGAGAGCTACGGAGTAATTTCAACCACCTGGGGATCTTTAACGTGCGCTGACATCGAAGAGGTGTCCATGTGCTGTGTAATCCCTTCCCTTACGCAAAATCAGGTTTTAATAGCTTGCGATGCCCAACCATCGATATTCTTGCACGTTTAATTTCATCTAATGGTTAGCTTTTTAATTGAATAACCAGAGAAAACCTTTACAACTAACTGCTTTCTGTTGCGGAATAATTGTGAGTGTCGGTTACTGCAAACTAAAGTTATGTCCGACTGTAGAAACCGGCTCATCCTGATCTGAGACTACCAGCCAAAGCACCCCACAACATTCTTATTCCCCTAGCTATTTCGTTCTCATGGTCGAGATTGGTCACTGCCTTCCCTGAATGAAGATTTGCCACGGTGTTGGCGACTGGGGCTAGGTTAACAGAGCCGGTACAGGTGGAATTACACGGTCCAAGGTTTAGGTACCTTGTTGTTGTTGTTGTCCCAATAACTTATGGCACATACCCACAAAGGAGGATCGGCCAAGAATTGGGTAGCAAAGAAAATTTTTGAAGTATACTTGCCTTAAAAAAATTGATTTGAGGGGTCGAGGAAAGGAAACAAAACGGGAAATAAGGGAAATATAAAATGAAAAGTGGTAACACACACGGGAGATTGACACTGCAACTGTAGAACAAGTGATGCTGAAATATTTAGCAAGGCAAACGATTTGATTCCAGTAAAAATTTTTGCATCCTGCGAGTCCGGAGCCGATCCACTTCAACGTCGTTTTCACTCCGAGTGCCCCCTGGCATTATATTCCCTCGCCAATCACGATGATCCGTTATCTACTGCTCTACTGTGAATTGTTGGTGCCTTCCGAAGTTACTGAACATTACTTCTCGCTATACCAATTTTTAGGCCAGCCGTCCTGCGTTGCCAGACTAGTTCTCAATCACTATCTTCAGTTCGTCCCGTGAGTTACTTAACAAGGCAATGTCACAGGGGATCGCAGGTTCCTAAGCTGTTCTCAATTAATTTTGCAACCAACTCTTCCGAAAAACTTTTTTTTTTGATAACTCCTGTAAACACGCGGTGAATTATGCTAGAGGTGTGCAGAGGAGGCCCCCGTCCCTTATTTGTATTTTGCCAGTTCCTCTTTTCAGGGCTGCAGAGGTTGCACAGGCGGCGAATATATTCCCGTCGCTTATATATATATACCTGCGAGAATTCCTGATTGCGCAACGCCTGCATGACTCTTGAAGTCTGCGTAGGAAGATGCTTTCTCATAGCTTATTGGTTTGGTTTGGTTTGTGGGGTTAAACGTCCCAAAGCGACTCAGGCTATGAGAGACGCCGTAGTAGAGGACTCCGGAAATTTCGACCACCTGGGGTTCTTTAACGTGCACTGACATCGCACAGCACACGGGCGCCTTGCTTTTCGCCTCCATCGAAAAGCGGCCGCCGAGGCCGGGATTCGATCCCGCGTCCTTGGGAACAGTAGTCGAGCGCCGTAACCACTGCACTACCAAGGCGGGTAGAAAAAAAGATTATGTTAAATGGTCAGGCGTTAAAGGCGAAACGCAGTAGAATTAGTATAATGTGTCCAGGTGGTGACAGCAGCGATAGATTAGCCTCTTGACTTTCGCAGAAGTCGAATGTATCTTTTCGACGGTTAATTACGATTCCAAAAGTTACGAGCTCCCTTAGATGCAGTGCTGCTCTCAAGGTTATGCACTTGCGTCAGATAGATAGATGGATTTATTGAAAGGAAAGGCAGAGAGGTTGGCCGGAATGATTAATATCTGGCCTGCTACTCTGCACTGGGGAAGGGGAAAGGGAGAAGAAAAAATGGTTGGTTGGTTTGGTTGGTTGGTTTGTGGGGTTTAACGTCCCAAGAAAGAGGATCATAATGGATGACAATGTGGGAGAAGGCATATGAAAAAAAAAATATGCAGGCATGACAGTTCACTTTACAAGCGCGAATAGAGTACGGCGGCACACAAAAAACGGCAAAGAGCCCGCACTGCCTGGACACCCTTCCCCTTGTCCAGCTAAGCACCCAGCAGCAGTTCCTCCGACAGAGGCCTCTTGTCTAAAAGCTTCAAGGAATCGGCTAGAACAGTTCTTTCAAGCGCATATACTGGGCACACTAATAATATATGGTCCACAGTCTCGGGGAGGCCGCAAGTTGATCATTCCGGGGAGTCCACCTGTCCAATTAAATGCAAGTACCCGCGCGTGAATGCTACGTTTAAACGCAGTTTATGTAACAAGCATGCATGATGACGCGAAATTTCAGATGCATGAAACATAAAATGTTAATGTTCAATCGAGCCTTTTTAGACGAATGTGTCGGGCTTCTGGCTGGGCCCAGTAAGCTGCCGTAGCCTTCTTCCTAAAGTTTATTAAAAGACACGTCGTAACCGCTCTTGAAAAAGGCACAGCTGTTTGGAGGCCATTACTGAGGGCACTGTTTGCTTCAACATCTGCCTTTTCATTTCCATGGAGCCCGCAGTGGGCAGGGATCCATTGAATCATTATCTTGTAGCCTTGCAGTCGAGTAGATGTAAGCAGATCCATAATGTATAGTGCCAGAGACCGGTAGGCGGTGTGGCGTAAGAAATTTTCTAAAATTTGCAGTGCAGTCTTTGAGTCCATGAATATACACCAATTTTGAGGTGGCTCTCCGCATATGTAGCGAATTGATTCCCGAATGGCTAAGTGTTCAACAGCGGTTAATGTAGAATTATGTCCCAAAAGAAAATGTAGAGTATTCTGTTATTTTGCGCAAAAAAACACGACACAAAAGAAACGAGGTAGACAGGACAAGCGCTTACTAACAACTCAGGTTTTTATTTACGGAACATTTGCTTAAATACAGCAACTGCTCTTATCAACAAGGAGAAGAAAAGAAGGGACTTCGCATACATATCAGATCAGCACAGATCCCATCATCGCACGAGTGAATGCATGCTTCGAGTTTTAATTCTGCGCAAGATAACTGAATTCTTTTTTTGAGAGCAAAGTTGAAGGATTGCTGACACACGAGTTACCCGATTTTTCTATCTCATTAGGCTCAATTATCTCTCTTCCAAGTTGAGTCTTGCACCGGCGCAGTACTGACGTTTTTTCGAGCGCGGGAGTGCAGTTGCGGCAATTCCGAATATGGTTAATCATTTTGCTACCCGAATTGTTCCTGACATCTCTAGCGTGCTCCCTCAGCCTATCATTAAGGCACCTCCCAGTCTGGCCAATATACTGCTTGCCACAGGCAAGCGGTATCGAGTACACAACGCTCTTGTGAATGCGGAGGAGGAGGGCGTCGCTTGTTCGAAGCGCCACCAGCAGCGCTTCGTGGCCTGTAAAAAGAGCGTTGTGTACTCGATACCGCTTGCCTGTGGCAAGCAGTAAATTGGCCAGTCTGGGAGGTGCCTTAATGATAGGCTGAGGGAGCACGCTAGAGATGTCAGGAACAATTCAGGTAGCAAAATGATTGACCGTATTCGGAATTGCCGCAACTGCACTCCCGCGCTCGAAAAAACGTCAGTACTGCGCCGGTGCAAGACTCAACTTGGAGGAGAGATAATTGAGGCTAATGAGATAGAAAAATCGGGTAACTCGTGTGTCAGCAATCCTTCAATTTTGCTCTCAAAAAAGAATTCAGTTATTTTGCGCAGAATTAAAACTCGAAGCATGCATTCACTCGTGCGATGATGGGATCTGTGCTGATCTGATATGTATGCGAAGTCCCTTCTTTTCTTCTCCTTGTTGATAAGAGCAGTTGCTGTATTTAAGCAAATGTTCCGTAAATAAAAACCTGAGTTGTTAGTAAGCGCTTGTCCTGTCTACCTCGTTTCTTTTGTGTCGTGTTTTTTGCGCAGAATAACAGAATGCTTAGGCACCAACTAGCCTGCAAAAGCGTACTCGCAAAATGTAGAGTCTTTTTCTGAGCAGGTATGACCGCAGCTGCAGCGGCTGCCTGTGATGACACAGATCCATCAGTGTAGATGTGAATATAATTACGATATTCTGACCAGATGTGCGCCAGAGTAAGTCGTTTGAGACCACTAAGTGGCACTATTGATTTCTTCAGTATCCATGGAACACGAAGGTGCACGAAAGGTTTATCCACCACCCATGGTGGTTGGGCGGGACTGCATGGAAGGGCATATCCTGTCGGTACTTGCGACTAATGGCAGCGGAGTGCACTTGTAAAGCTGTAGTCCGACCGCTCGTCCAGTACCTTGCTCAGTGGGTGAAAACGGTGTCGTGTAAGTGCTCGTAAATATACATGAAGTGGTTCATGTCGATGCTGCTAAGATAATATATGGAACGAGTGTTCACATTGTCCACATGTCCCTATTTTATTTTTGATGCTCACGCGAAATACGAACCGCTTATGGGTGTGATATACAGACTCACACTTATCCATATTACACTGAACTTCCATGTGAGATCACAGCATTGAACTTGACGGCCGCTTTTGAAGCATTTAAGGCGGCGCCGCGCGATGCATATGCATCTCTTACTGGGTGCAAGCGCTGGTGCAACATGCGTCAGGTATCGCTTGCGTAGCCCATTATATTATACGGTCAATGTGTGGACCCTACGCTGTCTCTTTATTTTCGTAATTCTTTCAGAGCTGCCACTTTATAAACTATATCCTGTGAGAAAGACGTCATTTTGGCTGACTTTTTTTTTTCTCAGGTTCTCCTATTAGGGCATTATTTTTATTGCGAACGCAATACTTCTCTAGGTTTCGAGCCTTCAGCGCGGCGCGGCCGCACCCACGTGACGCTGCGACGTCACACCCCATGTGACACTAGGGTGAGAGCTGGGCTACCAAGTCAAGCGATTGGCGTAGCGCGGCCGCACCCACGTGACGCTGTGGCGTTACACCCCACTGGACATACCAACTCAAGCAGTCGGCGTAGCGCGGTCGCAGCCACGGCGCAGCGCGTGGCGTCGCACGCCACGTGACACGAAAGTGGTCGGCGTGGCGCGCTAGAGGCGCAGCTGGTGCTCACGGAATACGTGACGTCAGGCACGTTCACACGGCTTGGTTAAAGCGGGGCTTTATATGTTGGCTGGCAGGAGCTGCCAACTTGGGTCTCTCGTTTCACATGAGACGGTTATGTCAGAATCAGCCTGCTAGGACCCTGGCATTCACGTTACCCCTATAGGCTACTAAGGCCCGTTCATATGGGTTGGTTAAAGCGGGGCTTTATATGTGGGTTGAGGAAGAAGAAAAAGAGAAGAAGAACGCTCGGTCACCCGCAGCTAATGCTTTCGCTCAATATTTGGTTCAGCAGCTGAACCCTTGTCATTTTTATGCCTGTACACGAAGTGCGTTAATGTGGATCGCGGTGTGATGGTTGTGACAAATATTGGGCGTTTAGCACTATCTACATATTTACTGAGGGCATTAAAACCCATTAGACTGACAGAATCGCTCCAAGAGGACTCGTTCAAGCAAATTAAGCTTAGCATGAAGGCTGTTTCAGCATATCGGAAGCTCCTAAATATCCATTCCATTCGAGGATTAAAAACTAGCG
Organism: Amblyomma maculatum; assembly: GCA_023969395.1. Taxonomy (NCBI): domain Eukaryota; kingdom Metazoa; phylum Arthropoda; class Arachnida; order Ixodida; family Ixodidae; genus Amblyomma; species Amblyomma maculatum. Next base: position 4,757 of record JAJIZL010021126.1, on the reverse strand, counting down.
ATGCGCACCTTCTTGTCGTTGACGGCGAAGTTGGGCAGGAAGTTGTCCTTGATGGGCCTCCTCCTTCGGTGCCTGTAGGGATCGTCTTCGTTGCTGTGGGATCCCTCCGACGTGTGGCCGCTTCCCACCGCGACGCCATTGTGAACCTCGGATGGCGGCCTCGACTGCCACGTATCGAGAGGTTGCGCCGGTTGCTGCACCCGGTGCAGCGGTGAGACGGAGGTCGGCAGAGATCGGGCCATCGGCTGGCCGCTCCGGTAGTCGAACGTGTGGCTCAACGGGTAGCGGTCCTTCTGCGAAAGAGAGAGAGAGAGAGAGAGAGAAAAGTAAACATTTTCGGGAGGTTTATCAGACAATGTCGAGTTGTTTGGAGGTGTGTAGACGTTTTCGCAACTTCAACAGCCTGGCAGTTCAATTACGTCACTTTTAGTGCGCAGCTCTGCGTGCAATTATGAGTATCTTGAAACAGAGATGCCCACTAAAGGCTTTCACTTTTAAGGTGAAAGCCTTTAGTGGCTCACACTGCCGGCGTTCGTTCGTTCGGTCACACTATAGCTGTCAATCAAATGACGTCATCACCATAAACCCAAATTAACGTTATCAGAGAAATAAAAATCCTGTCCGCACCGGGAATCGAACCTCCACACCTTGGATCTCCAGCCGAGTCACCCCTTTTCATGGGAAGAAACAAATTAGAGCGGGTGTAGTTCGCTCCCAATTTGAGCTGGAAAATAAAAACTGCAAATACTCTGTGCAGTTTCTGCATGTTCGAACGGGAGATACATAAAAATTGCAGCAAATACCAAATTTTGGTAATCAAAAATAAATTGCACACACTTTCACGTGCTAGCACTGATAAGTCGCGTCCTTTCCACCTTTGTGCTTAGTCTTTTGCGTTGTCATTCCACAATCTGTGCTGCTCTTACAATACTGTAAGGGCCTACCACTCCGCCGGAATCGTCGGCTACCGCATATTAGCAAGCACTGCCGGTGTATTATTCTATTCACCGTGCCAACAACCAATGCTCTTCTCCCAATTGATGTCGCACACTGTATTTTTGCAGTAGTCGCCGGCAACCCGAACGACTTTTTTAACGTTTTCTCAATCTGCGCAAAACAAACGGCGATATCGTCTGCGTAAGCAAGTACCTTTACCTGCATAGACTGGAGAGTGAAATCACAGACACGTTCATTATCAATGATAAAAGAAACCGCTCAAGATAAACAGCAAAAAGCCGAGGTGAGAGCGGACAACCTTGCCGGACTGAAGAACAGACAGGCACATATTCTGATGGCTGATTATTCACAATGATACGTGCAACACATTTCTCATACGCCATCATCGTGAAACGCACATCATAATTCTCTTGAGAATGATAGTTAAAATAAATAAATGAACAAATCCTGTCTCCATCGGGAATCGAATCTCCATCCTTCGGATCCCAAGCCAAGCGCTTTAACTAACTACTTTTCTTTTTGTCATTATTGCCTTTACTTAGCGCTTTAACCAACTGCGCCACGCCCGGTATTTTTTTTTTTTCGTGGAAGTACTTCAAGCCCAATTTAGCCCCGTCGCATCAGGATCCGGGATCGTGAAACGCACATCATAATTCTCCTTGTCTACTGTGAGGATGATAGTTAAAAATAATTGAACAAACCCTTTCTCCACTGGAAATCGAACATCCATCCATGGATCCCCAACCGAGCGCTTTAACCAACTGCGCCACGCCCGGGATTTTTTAAACCGAAAGCCTTTCTAGGCTCATAGAACGAAATCCCGTGCGCAAGAGTTGTGCGCGAGATTTGTCATATTCCACGAGATGTGTCATATTCCGCGAGATTCCGCAAGGTGTTTTCTTGTCTAGCGTTCTTGCTATCTGCAGCGCCACACTTGAACGCGCGCCAAGGAACGCCACACGACAGGAGTAATGGTGTACTGTCCTAACGCATAGTTGTCGGAGAAAGTTTGACAGACACCGCGCCTTTCCTTTCCTGTAAACCAATTATAATTATATGTAGCAATGCAACGAACACCGATTAGAGGCAAACGATAGGACAGGAAGGGTAGACTTTCGCCATTCTCCTCTTGAAGGACATCTAAGAGACCCGCTAATTTTTTTCTCTATTGCTTGGAAGTACTTGAAGCCCAATTTACCCAAGTCGCATTTCGAAACCTGTCATACACAGTCGCACCAGCATAGAATCGTGAAACACACATCATAATTTTTGTCTACCATGAGGATTATAGTAGCGATGATAGTGACGCTGCATTTTGTGATAATGACAGTGATGGCATTAGCAATTATAATGACGGTGCATTTAGTTGATAATGACAACGCGAGAAAACGTGATGCACCGTGTGCATCAACCACGCTCAGGCTTTCGCATTTCTGCAGTGTAGATTCCACAGTGCTTTCGGAATTTTTCAATGCCGACTTCTTTCTCTAATCTCAAAACACTGTCCTGGTTGACGAACGTTTCGCTCCTGTAAATCTGCAGGCAGCGCTGGCAGCACCATGCTTATATAATGATCTCTCCTACATAATAGTATATAACTACTCAAAACTATATCACCAGGAAAATAAGGCTCAGCTGCTCGCCATATTCAGCAGCTCTTAGGAGGTCGGCCGCCTTGTACAGTCAATTATGCCTATCATCATGCTTGACTAGCCACCTCCAGATATCCGCGCCTACCAACCCACTGCGCATTTAGGTTGACTCGGAAAGCTCATTGTGAAGACAACTGATTTATTGGAGTAGTGTATGCCACGTAGACTACGCCTTTAATCTCAGTAGTTTCTACTAACTACAGTACCTCTACCATCTGCTGCATTTGGGGAGGGAATAAAGCGCGTTAAAGAGAAAAGGGAAGTAAAGCGGAGTAGAGTGCATATAGGAAAAATTATCATGATCATTGGTTTTTGTGTTGTATAGAAAGAAACAAACAGCATGGTGTCCCTATAAACAGCCGCTCAAGTCTACGCTTTCATCGCGTCAAATGGTATGCATAGAAGTAACTGGCACAAAGCTTTGCTTATAGTGTGCCACAGTAATAGCTTGACGTCAGTGCGACCTAGAAACAAGCATGAATTTGACCAGAAAAGACGAGCGCAAATTGAGTCCTGTTCTTATCTCCACCTAGTTTTAATGTTCGGTATACTATCCGGAAAACATTGACATGAACCTAAAGAAATGAACGTTATGTGCACAGAATGACCTAGGAATGCCAACAGCAGTTTAGAACAATTGAAATAAAATAATAATTTACAGTATGGCTGTGCGTTACCGGCCAGAAACATTAATGAAAATGGAAATTTGTTTTTCTGAGAGCGAAAAGAGACAAGAAACCACCGACAAGTAATGGCTTGCAGCTAGTTTCTTTAGGTCAATCAAAACATTTTTATTTGGTAAACTGACCTAATTTCACTTGTTTGCGCGCTTCGCTGCTTTTTATGGGTGCCTCCGTTAATAGCCTCCCTGCCTTTTTTTCTGTCCTGCTTTGACTTGTGGGCTGTCGGATATTATCCTAAACAAGGGAAATGTGCAAAGAGTACCGCGTTGTCGCTGATGCCGAGCCCAATCTTGCAGCACGCATTAAGCAATAAGCACCCCGTACGCGCCCAATAGTCCCTGTGACCCCGACGCCTTTCCTCAGCTGAGCAAGCATGTGGGTCATTCTGGGATCGAAGGCACCACGCAGTAGCCGAAGGAAAGCAACACAAACGCAGAGGCAGAGAAAGGGGAAAGCAAGGCACGCTTGGTCGGGAGCGTCGGCCCTTAATAATCGGGAGAGGCCGGAATAAACGCACCGGCGTCGTGTTCGGGCGCCGGCGCGAGCGAGATAACGCGCGCGTGGTCCGCGCAGAGATTCGTCTGGGCGCTGCTCCAAATTGGGACGCATCGATTCTAGGCAGTGATGTCAGCTTCACAAAGATCGCGCGCAGGCCGCTCGCAGTACGGGCACCGTGACGTCCTGTGATATTTTAAGATTCCTTGGGGCGTCTTTCTGCTGTGGTCGCTGCCTCGTTCTACGCCTGGGTGCCCACTTCAATAATCGCACAGCGGCGCCGCGGAGACGACGATGCGAATGTTAACACCCGATATTTCAAAATCCAAGTTCATTTAGATTCGCAAAGAGAATTGCTGGGACTTAAATCGTCTCATCGCACCTCCCAATTGCCAATGTAGTTTAAGTTCGTTTAGTAATGGGAAAACAAAGAAACGCCACTTATCGCATGACTGGCAGTAAAGAAGCCCGTTGAACGATTAAAAAAAAAATAATTGAAGGCACTTAGATCTCTCTTAAGTGCGATAAGGCGAAAGCCTTCCCTGCGGCTTTTTGCTCTTATTTGTTGCTTTTTCACCCATTTCCTTCTTCCTTCCTTCTCTTCCATTGCTCTCTTTTCTTTTTTGTTTCTGTTTTACTCGTCCTACTTTTTTGTTTTGGTTGTTTTCGTTTTTTCTACGGTTTTTATTGTTTTTACTCTTCTTCTCCTTTACTACCTTTTTGCTCTTTTACTCTTGACGGGCTGTGTTCGATGTTGTAGCTCAAAGACTGACATTAAAGCTTTGCAACATTTGGTACGTTTTTTTGTGTTTTTTTTTGCCCAAATTGGATGTCCGTAGCTGTTTTGACGTCTGCACGCTACATCGATGTCCTTGGCTTTTTTGACGTCGAATTGACCTTTTTGCTTCCAATTGATTAATTACTCCACATCAACAAAATTTTGCGCATAGACCATTTTTTTTTTTTTTTT